>CM034154.1:233674068-233921401 GCA_019776745.2 Taxus chinensis
TGGGATTTTGAAATGGATTACTAATATTTTTTATTTGATGTTGGATGATGTGGACTTGGAAATATATATTCAAAATTTTAATGATGGATTCCTCTTCTCAATATCCTAAAGGGATGATAGAGGACACTTATGTGGGAGTAGATGTAGAAGACTCCATATGTTGTGAATTTGATGGGATTGAAATCTCGACAGTGAGGAGATCTGAGGATTGATGTTGTTTGGTTGTTGTTTCATCTATGGAAACATTACGTATTATATGTGTTGGTGTGAATTCATTGACAATGTTAGTGATGTGATGAGATCCTACAGTGTTAGACTGAGGATGACTATTAGATGGGCTGTGGTTTGGAAAAGGCTATTTAAATGCATCCAAGCCTTGATTAGGAGGTGATTTTGGGTTATCAAGTTCTAATTCACCTTGGACAACAATTTATTAGAGGAAATTTCTGAATGAATGACACCTTTCAATATCGTGTCCTTCAATTTGATGGTATTTACAATAATAATTCTCCCTATACCATGATGGTTTGAAGGATTTTTCAATAGGTTAGATGGGAGATATCTTAATCATACAAGAAACTAGTTTTTTTTCAAAAGTTACACTATAGGACTCCTCTGAAGAAGTGTCTTTACATTAAGGTCAACACTGATTAAAGTTTGAAAAAAATTTGGACGCAATTTTCAAAACAATCATTGTTAAAATAAGTTTTAAAAGAGGAATATGGTTTTGGTTTCTTAGATCGGATTTTAACTTTACCATCATTGAGGGCATCAAGTTCTAGTTTTTGGTCCATAGTAAAGGACTCGCCAAATGTTTTAAAGGATGAAATTTGAAGGTTAGATGATATGTGCCTCATGCAAGATCAAGAAAATAACTTAATGAGCTCAATTTTTGGAAGAGATAATGATAGTTGGTTGATAATCCCTTGCCATCTGGTGGTGAAATTAACAACATAATCATCCTCAAATTGTTTGTTGGCATGAAGATTAGTGATAGATATTTTATGAGAAACTTTGATGGAGAAGTATTCTATGAAAAACTGTGTGATTTATGCAAATGACAAATGAGGATGTTGTGGGATAATATTGTACTAGTCAAAGGTAGGGCCAACTAAGGAAAATGGAAATGTCCTCAACATGAGATCTTGGTTGTGAGTGATAAGATAACATGCATGCTATAAGGCCCTGATATGTTGTTGTGTGTCCTCTTTACTATAAAAATTGATGAGTTTTGGGGGTTCCTAGTGTGGAGGAGAGGCTTTGAAAGGAATGGATGGGTTGATAGGTTTGTTGTAAATTTACTCATATGAAATGTTTTTTAGGTCTCATAGTGGTGATTTCAAGCATAGCTATTATTCTTAACAATGCTTTCATGGGATCATTCTAAGATAGTTGTAAATTCAAACAGAAAGAAGTGGTTTGATTACAAAGAAGAGGGTTTGATTATTGATACAAGTAATATGGTAATGGAATATTTTGAGGAGGAATACTTTTTGGGATATCATAAGTGTACTAGGAGACTGATGGTTGTGAATATTGAATATATTGATAGGGAGGAGGAATAGAAGTGTTGACAGGAGGTTGTGATGGGTTTTGGATATATTAAGAAGATATGTAACTATATTATGAGATAGGTGCAGTGGATGTTGGTTGTGAAAAGGGAAGAGTAATAGTGATGGAACTAATGTTGATAGGTGGTATAGATATAGGTATGGATAGGACAATATTTTTAATCGAAGACACAGGTTGTTGTGATGAAACAGGTGAAGGCATGATCAAATAATTGGTAGAGACAGGGATACTAATTGAGCTTACAGGAGGAGGGGGAGCGGAAGAGGTTATATTACGATATGTGGGTATGAAGGTAGTAGTATGAGTATGTGTATCCTATGGGATTGATGGGGAAGACGATGACAAAAGTTATTGTTGGCTAGTCATGTTATTTGATGATAGGAAATTTATTTCAAAACTAGCAACCGGAGTAGATGAAGATGGTGTTGACATACATGCATCACTATTAGAGGGGAAAGGAGATATTTGATCAATAATGGGTTGATATTCAGGGTCCTAAAGTTTGGAATAATCACAAGTGTTGGTGACATAAGATGGAAAATATTTTAGATAGCGGGGATAATTGATATACATACATTTTTCCACAAGGTAGCCACTAAGGTAAATTGGATTGAATTCTAAATAGTCTACAAAGAATAGGTCACCACTCTGGAAGAACTATGGAGGGTCAAGACAAGGATATTATGATGTTGTAGATTAAGTAATGGGAGAATGTAGATGGGATTGGTGAAACAAGTTTGTCATGTTTGCGATGTTTTGAATATGATACTAGATTGATTCTAGGGATTTATGAAGTGGTTTTTTCATATTTGAGATGTTTTGATTGCAAAACTTAATTGATTCCATGGATTACTGAAGGGATTCTATCATGTTTTAAAGTCAAAACTATTTTCTAGTCAGAATCATGAACTGAATAAATAGATAAATAAATAAAATAAAGACAATCATTATTTTAAAAGAACCCTGAAAACACAACAAAGTTTTGGATGATGTTGATTAACTTAAGATAAGTGTGAATTGAAAATTGGATGAAAGAGAACTAGGAAAAAGGCCTTGTAAGCTTGGTTTTAGGTGAGTTAAGTTTGGATTCCTTAGTATACCAGAAGGTACATGATGCCCAATTCTATGTTGGCGTTGGTACAAGGTGTGGTATCGGGGCCTAGCCACTCACTTTACAGTCCCCTTACAATAAGGGTGTAAGGTACTTAGCTGATATACCACATACCAGTTATTTATACTCGGCCAAAAAATGAATTTGGCTTCCCCCTTGGTGAAGAAATACTAGTAAGTATGCCTGGAAGGGATTATTTAGATGCAAGTTTAATGTTTTACGTGGTTACGTTATGTGAGTAAGCAAAATGAAGGTTCATGTTAATACCCAAAATGGAATATATATTTTTATGAAGAAAAACCAAACAAAAATGTGATGCTAAAAGAGAATGGAAAAAAAAATGTACCCATATTCACTATTCCTTTTTTAAATTTTCTTATTTCATGTATTTTTGAAGAAGCGATAGAAAAACACTCCAAGATGAAAATTGGATGATTTGACAAGGAAATCAAAAAAGAAAATATAAAATCTAATTAAAAAAGGGACTAACATGTCCCACCGAGCATGTCAAAATGATTAAGGTGGATTTCATTTTGTTAATTTTATGAAAAACACAAAAAACCTCAAATACAACATGATTTAACAATACTCATATCAATAATGTAATGTTGAGATGTGTGGATGCAACATGGGTTTGTGACTCATGTTTCCAATGAATGAGAGAAACCTATAAATAGAAAAATAACTAGATAAGATACATATTAGATAAGAATAAGAATATTTTCTTAGAAAAGGCCGATCCTAGGAACCAACGGAATTCCTTGAAGGGTATCAATTATGTTTACAATCAAGTGATAATAATATGAAAATAATTGACAATGAGAGGATGCTTAAAAATCCAAAGGGATATAGAGATCTTCTTCCATGTGATATGTGGCCCAGGTGAGGGCTACGAAAATGTTGAAATCTAAGAAATAATCAAACTGGTATTGTTCCGCAATTTCCTATTCTTTGTGTATGACTTCAAGTTGATGTTCGATGTCTTTAACCTTTTGTGTTAAAGAGATGGCACATAGAGTGAGTTCATGTGCAATGTTAAATTGTTCCCAAACTAGTGGTTGTGAAACAATGAGGAGCTTGTATATGCTTGTAATATGATGTTCCTAACCTGGTATAGTTATTTAATGAGAGAAACAACTTGAAAACATGTAGATTAGATAGAAAACAGATTGATATACTAATTGTAAATACGATAAATGCAATTAAATTGATAAAGAGAAAGAGATCACTAGTGATTTGAGGTAATCATTAGAGATTACTGTCAAAAATATTGATTTTCAAATAATATGTGAATACAGTGCAAAAAATATGATTTGTAACTTGATTTGATCTTTAAAGTAATGGGTTAACACACTATATATGAAAACACATGACAAAATCTTACCTTGGATGAAGAATTCTAAGAAATGACATAATGGGAATATTAGAAGATTTTTTAATCTTTTGAGGAAATGTTAGGGATGCAGGTGATGTCAAGGTTCCTTTAGTTATTTCTACTAATTTTTTAGAGAACTTAAGTTTTTCTACACATGTATGAGGATCCTCTCCATATAGGTTTAAATTTTCTTATATAAACTTTGGTTATTATTTAGAATTACTAGTGACCTAGGAAAATTAAGGAAACCCACTTGGAATTGGTTTCAACAACTTCCAAAAGGGTTAATTTAGGAATGGGTAAGAGGGACGATGGTTAGGAAGTTGTTGAGGGAGATGGGAGGTTAGATGGTTAGGGTTAAAATGGGCTAGGATAATTTTTAGGTGGTTATGGTTATTTAGGTGAGTAAATACATATTTACTAAGGGATAATATAAGATTTATGGGGGTGAGGACATGGTTTTATGAATAATGAGATAACTTTAATATTTTGAGTGTGAATGTGAAGAGCCTAGATAAACAATGTAGGGTGTTGAACCCTAGTCATTGGTGTTGTCATTGATGAAAAAAATATTAAATGGTGAATTAATACTCTGTAACAGGGTAGTGCTAGCTTACAAAGAGGTTTCAAGTGGTTCCATGAAGTGTCAAGCCATGAAAAATAATCTCTTAGTGATAAGTGTGCATGGTCAAACGAGTAAGGTGTGTGATGAGTTATCCCAATGTGGTCAAACATGGTCAAACATGATGACCATGATTGATAGGTGTTTTAGTGGTGTATAGTAGTCTCTAGCTAGTTCATTGTGCATTCAGAATGGTTTCAGGATGATTTAAGGACACTGCAAGCTTGGATAGTGAGATAGGAACACACTGAAGGTATTGAAAAGGGTAGTACATTTGGGTAAAAAAATTTAGAGGTATAAAATTCATTACATATTTCCTAAGTTCTCAAAAATTATCTATGGTAAAACCAAAAATTATTATACTTAGAAAAATTTGGAGAAATTTGTGTATATTTCCTTTTCTATTGTATTGCGAACATTTTTGGTGCAAATGGAACTAGTTCCCCAGGAACTAAAGTTCCACACAAGGGTTTTAGGGCCACAAGATAAATGGTTATGTGTTTTGAGGGTTAGGTGAGTAAATCAATTAGAAAGTCCCTCGACAGAACAAGTTCCAAGTGATTCGGTGTTCTATGTAAAATGATTTGTACTGAAATGAGATGGAGTTGGTATATTTTGGGTTGGGAAAGTGTTACAGGCACAAATGGCCTAAGTGGTAAAATTCCCCATGGGAAGATGTTCTATGCAAGTCAGGTTGATCCAAAGTAAATGAGGATAAAGAGTGGAAGGATAAAGTGTTATGTGATATGGGTGAAGGATGTAGGCGCAATAGGCCCAGGAGGTACTATACCACATAGGGTTGAGGTCCTTGTAACCTATTTTGATTAAAATAATAAAGGGGAGTGATATGTGGAAAAGTAAGGATTCGAATGAACCTCGTATACATGGAACAAGTTCCACATGCTGATAAGCTCCCCGCAAACCATTTTGACTCGAAACATAAAGGAAGTGGAGTAGAGTGTAGGATAGGAGTGTGGAAGAACTAAGCTAAAGTGACCTAAGCTCCCTTGTACCTATAGTTCCCCGTATATCTGATTCATCTGAGTACTAAATGGGATACACATTTAAATGATTTAAAAGGTTATAAAGGCTATGTATTATGGATTGTGAATTTCAATTTGGAACTCAATGCACCATGAACCTTTAGACCTGCATTGCAATATATTTTTCTCTAGGTGTCAGAATTATAAGTTCTTAGACTTTTTGGAAATGTGGTTTCATCATCTATGTCATGGAATAGAAAAATCCAAATTTAAAGGAGTAACTCAATCATGCCAGCTAGTGTAACTGAAGACACTCCTAAAAGGATGATAAAAACAATAAAATCATGAGTCAAAAAAATAGTTATTATAATCTATTTAATCTGAATTTAGAAATCATAAGTGAATGACGAGAAAGAGAAGAGTGATATACAAAATGATCTGTTGTAGAGACATTCAGGAGATAGGTATATCAAATGAATACATTTTGATTGAAATATAGGGTGATGACAGAGCTCTGAATAAAAACAAATAACCAGATCCAATGCATTCTTGAAGAGCTAAAAAAGGGAGGTAAGAAGAATGTTGAATATCTGATATTGAAGAGTGAGTAATGAGAGAAAGATAAAAGTTATCATAATCTATTATATAAGTAATATAAGATCTATATGATCAAATTATTTGTAATATCTTTCTAAGTGGGTGCTTACATCATAGTGGTTGGGTGCTCCTTGTAAGCTACAAATTTCTAAACTAACTGAGTGTGTGTTTAGTTGCGTTCAAGTTGGTGCTTGAGGATTTTTTAATTGGGTTCTTCATAGGTTGAATGGGTGCTCAACAAACCAAGATAATTTTATTTTTTGGAATTGGTGTTCCTAATAAATCCTTGGTTTCAAAGTGGGTTTTCTCCCTTTATGGTTTTACCACCATAAATATTGCGTTGTGTGTTATTATCTTTTTGTATGTTCTTGATCATATGTTCATATTACAACTCTTTCTCATAATCAAGAAAAATTGAAATTGAAATGCTCTAATGTTTTTGGTCTACATTGATTCACCCCCTCTCTGTGCTTTTGATTTCCAACAAATGGTATCATAGTGGGTCTTTCTGTTGGAAGCTTTACATCTTCAAGGAGATCCTCACTTCACAAGCATGGCTACCAATCAAGCACAAAGTTGATTATCAATTTGAATATCATCTCTCTTCAATAGAGAAAACTATGCCTTTTGGAGTATAAGGATGAATACCTATCTCACGTCAGTTGGTTTTTCATATGGGAAATTTCAGAAAAAGGATACACTCCTCCAACCACTCCAATTTCTTCTACATCAGACAAGGAAGAATATGAAATAAATTCAAGGGTCATGAATGCCATCCTATGTGGTCTAACTAAAATTGAATTTTTGAAGGTAATGCATTGTACCATAGCCAAATCTATCTGGACTAAGCTTTAAAGTATTTTATGAAGGAGATGACAAGGTCAAGATTTTAAAAATGTAGACCTAAAGAGCTAAATTTGAGAGTCTAAAAATGGAAGAGGATGAGAGTATTTCATCCTACAAGTAAAGGGTGGATGAAGTGATCAATATGATTATAGGCCTAGGTGAGGAAAAAGAAGAGTCTATCATAGCACAAAAAGTACTAAAATCCCTAACTCCTAAGTATGATGCAAAGGTCTCAGTTGTTGAGGAAGAAAAAGACATGAAAACCTTGACAATATATGATCTACAAAGTATCCTATCAGAATATGAGATGACGACAACTAGAGCTAAATCTACTAAGAAAGAAGTTTCATTTAAAATCAAAAAAGAATCTCAATCCAAGAAATTAAAATAAAAATCAGATGTAAAGGATGAAGAAGATGATGAAAAGATTGAGGAAATGTTCTTGAGGGGACTAAGAAGAGTCTCAGGTAAATAAAAAGGTAAAACCCAATTCAAATGCTTTTATTGTGGACAAGTATGTTATTTTTCTGCTAAATTTCCAAAAAATAACAACAAAACTCAGTCTGAGCATGGTGAAGAAGGTCATACGCATAACAAGTAAAAGATGAATTAGAAGAAGAAATATGTCAATAAGAATTTTTCAAGAACAAGAGAAACTTCTACTCAAAAGAGAAATCAAGTGAATCTAAATCAAGTGACTAAAGTAGCTCAGAAAATGAAGTTGATTCTAAAACCTTGTTTATGGCTTTGGATATTTCTAAGGAATGCAACACCAAAGGAAAGAATGCAATTAATTATGAATATTTTGATGAAAAAGAGGAAAGTGTGAACCTATACTCTAAACTTGGATGTGCCATTGAAGAATTACAATTATGTAGAAGAAAGAACCAGAAATTGAGATGTACCCTGAAATATTATGAAGAATAAATTCATATCTTTGAGAAAAGGGAAATTCAAAAGGAAGAGGAAGAGGTAAATTATTTAAAAGAACTATAAATTCAGATTGAAAATATCTCTCAATCCTACAAGGAAAAGGATGAGGAATTCTTGAACCTGAAGTTGGATTTAGATATTCTAAAAATTGAATTGGAACAAATGACTAGAAAAAACAATGTGCATGAGAATCTAGAGAATAGCTCAAAATTTTTGACTGATATACTAAGAAGCCAAAGAGATAAAAAGGAAAAATCAGGAATAGGGTTCAAGGAAGAAAGCAAAGAAGGTTACACAACAAATAATGAGAAGGACAAGTCTACACCAAACATCTTTCATGCCACAAACAAAGAAGGCACCAAATCTGCCAAGAAGAAGACAAATGCTCCTAAATCACCTATGTTATGAGGTACTCACACTCTTTCTATGGTTATTGATTTTCATGTAACATGTTTGGACAAAAAGCTATTAAATTTAGAAGAAGTTCTAGGGAAAATGGAAGAAACTACAATTTATAAAACACAAGAATGAATCATAAAGTTGTTTGCTAAAAATGTCATAAAGATGGTCACATAACTATGATGCGTAATCAATAATCTCCTAAACAAAACAAATGAATGTATGATGTGAAGAAAGAATTCAAAAAAGGGAAAGAAACTTGTTCAATAGTACAATCTACCTTTCACGTACAAGATGAAGGAAATATCTGATATATAGATAGTGGCTGCTCTATTCATATGATAGGTGACAAAAGAAAGTTTATCTCTTTATCAAACAATGAATTTGGATATGTTAGGTTTGGTGACAACAATTCAAAAAACATTGTGGAAAAAGGAACTTTAAGTCTTGATAATGGAAAAAAAATCACTGAAAATGTCCTATATATTGAAGGTCTTCAACACAATCTTGTAAGTGTGATTCAAATGTGTAAACATGGTTACAATATGATATTTCATGATAAAGGATGTGAAATTGTTCATTGAAAATTGGGAAAGAAAGTTACAAAAGCCAAAAGGACCAAGAATAAAATGTATGTACTCAAGGAAATGAAAAAAGAGAAATGATTTACAAGTAAACTTGATGGAAACTTGTAGTGGCATAGGAGATTGAGACATATAATCTTTAAAAATATTATGAAATTAAGTGCTAAAGATGGTGTTAAACACATGACAAAATTTTTAAAAGAAAAAAAAACTCTTTGCAAATCTTGTTTACATGGTAAGCAAATAAGAATATCATTCAAGTTCAAGGATTATTCCACTACTAATCCTTTGGAGCTGATCCATACAGATATTTGTGGGCCTATAAGATCTAAAAGTATACAAGGAGTTATGTATCTCATTCTTCTAATAGATGAATTCACTTTGATGACATCGGTAGCTTGTGTTGGTGCTCGATAATAATCTCCCCCTTTTTGTTGAGACTTGCTTGTTTTATCTTTTTCTCGTGTTTGGTTTTCCCGTAGGTTATTCCTAGTGCTCTCAGATTTTCCTATTTATAATTTTTTTCTTCCTCCTTTGGGTTGAATGTTTGGTTATGAAGTATGCTATTTTAATTTTTTCTATGGAAGAAAACTAGTTTTATCTAAAACGGGATTGTTTTCCTTTGGTAAAGGTTTTCCTGAATCGTATTTTGTTTCTTTGTTTCTCTTGCTATGTAATCTATTGTACATGACAATTTTTGATTAGTGTGGTGAGGCATGTTCAATTTACAAAATTGTAATTTTCCTATGAAATTCACAAACTACAACTTTGGTTATGTGACCCAATGAATATTCCTCAAATATTCATGACCATAAAGCTAACACAAACAATTTTTTTTGTCCACCCCAAAGGTCTACACATGGTGAAAAGTGAATCGATGTAGGGATACGATGCATAGTTGTATTATGCACTTTAAAGAGAAAAAATGTTAATAATGCAAAAAGGGTCCCTGAGGCCACAAAAGGACACATGGTTTTGGTTTCAAATAAAGCGGAGTAGTGAGTTGTCGAGGATTTTTGGTGCTTTTGGGTATTATGGAAAAAAGAAGGTAAAATTTCAGAAAACACCCACATCTCTGCTAACATAAGGATATGGTTATGTGTTGTGCCCGTGTTGACATTAGAAAGGTAGATAGGAGAGTCAAAGTTGTCAAAATTATCAAAGTGTTAAAACATGGAAAAATTGCAAAAGGGTACTCCCAATGCCCGCATTGGCAAAGGTATCTCCATGTGGATGGCTCTTTTTCAAATTTGAGAAGGGTATAATGAATGATGACGATGTGATGCATTTATTTCTACCACCATCAATGTTTTTACTCAAAAATCAAGGACGTATAAAGTTTACAAATGCATTCTTCATTTATGATTAGTTTTTTGGTTCTTTCTATTTTTATCAAAGCGTCTTATTGTGAGTTATTGTGTTTTTAATTGTGGAATTTGACTGGATAACCAAAGGATTGAAAAATGAAAAGAGTTTGCGAGAATCGAATCAGAAATGAGGCACCACAAAGTAGTTGTACTCCAACGGAATCATGATAGCTACAACATAATTACAAGAAAGAATTGATCATTAATGGAATAAATTTCTCAACAGAAACAAAGCTTGCATATAGAAGAAAGATAGCGGTTTGTCTTGGTATGCTCATAAATGAATAGTAAAGGGGTACATATAGGGTGTTGAGTAACCCTAGTGCATGACACACATGAAACCCTAAACCTCACCCTAAACCTAACCCATGTGAGATGACCCTCCAATATGAGACGAGGACACATAGGATAACTCACACTAACACCCCCCTTCATCGAAGTTGGGGGTAGCAGCTACGATGAGTCAGACGGAAAGGGAAGACACTCCTAAACAACTAAGAAAGATGTATCAATGGGGCCCGGCAACTAAAGTCTTGAGAAGGTGCCCATATACAAGCACAATATTCCTAGAATAAGAAGAAGAAAATAAGGACTACATAGCCTAAAGAAGATGAGTAGCTGCAAAAGACCTCACCCCAAGAAAAATATTGTAAGTGAAGAAAATTCATCTTAGTGAATAAATTTACAATCTAATCAGCTATCTGAATGTACTGAATGTTGATGATACCATCATGAATAATCTCCCATATTAAGTGGATGTGGATCTCAATGTGCTTCATCTGCTGATGCTGAACTAGATTTATGTAAATAGAGATTGTGCTTGTGTTGTCATAGTAGATAATGGAAGGCCACTAAAAGTGGATGCCAAACTATGTCAGAATATCTTATAGCTAAATAGCTTCTGTCGGTAGTGGTAATTGCTCCTCTGTATTTTTTCTCTGTAGATGATATCGCAATTGCATTCTACTTCTTGCTAGACCAAATAATAGGACCCAAACCAAGAGAGAAACTATAGCCAAAAGTAGATTTTTCTGATGATCTAAGTCACCGGCCCAATCAGAATATGTGAACCCAATCAAGTCAATATCTAGCCCTCTATGATAGTGAATTCCATCAGCATAAGTGCCACAAACATAATGAAGGATCCATTTATCTACTTTGCAATGCATCTCATGCAGCTCCTGCCTGAATCTAGACATGATCCCAACAACATATGATAAATCTGGTCAAGTGTGAGTCAAGTAAATCAGGCTCCCCACTAACTGTCGATAAAGAGTACCATCAACCAAGGGAGTATAGAAATTTGAAACCAACTTAACCCTGAAAAGAAAAGGAGTAGGAGAATACTTGCAATTAGACATCTGAAAATGAGCTAGCAAGCATACTTAGGTTTTGAAATTGAGATTCTCAAGTCAGATATTGAAATCTAGATCCCAAGGAATTAATGAAGTAGACCTAAGTCAGTCATAGAAAACTTATTGGCTAAGGTGATTTTCACAGAATCAATAATAGAGGAAGAGCTACCTATGATCAAAAAGTTATCAACATATAGAACAAGAATGAGTATGGAGTAATCTTGCCATAGAATATAAACATTTGGAACAAATTGACACCTAATAAACCCTGATGTAAGTAAGAAGGAGTCCATCTTGGCATACCAAGCCTGAGGGGCTTGTTTAAGGCCATAAAGAGACTTATTTAACTTACAAATGAGGGAGAGATCTTGAACATAACTTGAAGGTTGTTACATATAGATCTCTTCCTCTAGGTCACCATGAAGGAAGGCACTCTTAACATCCATTTGATGGAATTTTCATCTGTTCGCTGTGGAAATGGCCAAGGTCAGTCGAATAGAAGTAATCTTTGTAACTGGAGAAAAGGTTTATGTATAATCAACCCCAGCTATCTAGGAGAAACCCTTAGCTACTAATCACGCTTTTAAAAATTTTGACGTCTCCATCTACTCCATACTTTGTTCAGAACACCCACTTACACCGAATGATTTTTGTTCCTTTCGAAAGAGTAGTGAGATCCCAAGTATCGTTCTTCATGAGAGAGGAATACTCCTCATCCATGTTGGAATCCCACTCAGGAATACCAGAAGCATCCCAGAAAGACTATGGATCAGAAGTAGAGGAGAAGAAGGAGTGGGGTCCAATGAAATTTGATTGAGTACATCTTATATCCGAAGTATCTCCAACTAAATCTCCAACACTTTGCAAAGTTTTCCTAGCCCAAAGAGGACTAGGAGGGTAAGGCTCAGATTAGGAAGATTCTTCACTTGAGTGAGAAGGGACATACTCCTCATCATCACTAATGCCAGAATCAGAAGACTCAAATGTCTGATGGTCGGGAGGATCCAGAAGAGGAGCATGCTCAATAGTATCACCATTTGATGACTCATAATCTGAGTTAGCAAGTTGAAGAACCTCAATAGGTGGAGAAGTAGAAGTCAAAGAAGACTCATCAAATTTAACACTTCTCTCAATATACAAATCATAAGAATTAGGATTCATCAATCGATATCCCTTCACACCATCAGGATACCCTATAAAGATACAAGGTCTGGATTGTGGTTCCAAGGTCTTGCATTTCTTCTTGGGAATCCAAGCCATAACCCTGGATCCGAAGACTCAAAAGTTCTCAACATCACACTTGCATCGAAAACTAGGCTTCAAAGGGTGTCATCCCTCATAATACCTTGTGTGGAACATAGTTCTGAATGTAATTTACACAATTCACTACTTTAGCCCAATACTACAGAGGAAGAGACTTCGAGTGAATCATACAAGTGGCCATCTCTTTAAGAGTATGGTTCTTTCTTTCTGTGACTCTATTCTATGAAAGGATATAAGCAAATGTATGCTATAAAGATATCCCTTCAGAAGTATAGAAATCCATGAACCTATTGTTTACATATTCACCTCCATTGTCAGTTTGAACAACTTTGATAGACCATTCCACCTGTTTCTCTGCAAGAGCCTTAAAGTCCCAAAAATTTTCAAAGACTTCAGACCTAAGCTTAAGAAAATATACTCAAGTATATCGTGAATAATCATCAATTAAGGTTAGCACATAAATAGCTCTAGTAAATGAAGGAGAAGGAAATGGACCAAAAACATCATTGTGAACAAGATCCAAAGGATGAGTGGCTCTCCATGATTTTCCTTTGTCAAAGTTCTTTTCAGGATGCTTTCCAAGGGTACAAACCTCATAAATACCCTTAAAAAACATGACAT
Organism: Taxus chinensis; assembly: GCA_019776745.2. Classification (NCBI taxonomy): domain Eukaryota; kingdom Viridiplantae; phylum Streptophyta; class Pinopsida; order Cupressales; family Taxaceae; genus Taxus; species Taxus chinensis. The sequence goes on from CM034154.1 coordinate 233,687,697, forward strand.
GAGGAAACCCCATTGACCATTTCATTTTGGCTCAATTATTCAAGGTAGCAATAATTTAGATGTCTAAAACACTCATGCTATAGCTTACTAACCTCATTTACATGAGTGAGCAAGGCAGTGGGGCATAGAATTATAAGTAAAGTGGGAGGTGTACAACTATGAACGGTGATCTACCTTTCCCTCAAATACTGTAGTGTCATTGTTAAGCTCACGAATAATCACCAAGTTAGGACCAACTTCCACTCACATTCCTTCACCAAGGTGAGTAATTTGGTAAACTGATTTAGGATATTGGTAGAGAGATCAAGTACACTCAACACTTGGTTAAATGTTCCCCCATCCATCTCTACCGATCCAATACCAGAAATCAACACTGTTATGTCATTACCCATCGTGATTTGGGACATTCCACAAGGTTTGATGTTGGAAAAATTAACATGTGAAGAACCCATGTGGTGGAAGGCATAAGAATATATGACCCATGTCGATGAAGGGGAAACTCTAGCTACAAGGTCCTATCCTTTCTTCTTATCATTTTTAGTAATTTTTGCAGCAGAAGACTCGGCCTTTGGAGCACTTTGTTTTATGGATTCATGAACACTTATTTTATTCTTCTCAAGTAAATGAGATAAGTGATCAATATATTTCTGAAAACAGTGTTGCTCGTTGTGACCATACTTCTTGCAATAGGAACACAGATACTTTCTTTTATGTGCCTTAGGCTCAGAAGTCAAAGTTTTTGTGTCATTTTTAGGTTTGAACTTGGTTTCTTTCTTCTTTCCTCTTTCTCTTTCTTATTTTTAGTATTATTTCTCTTACTAGTACTTGCTACAAGGGCATGTGACTTGGAGTTGAGAGACCCCATTTAAATGATTTTGTCTTTTTCTTGAATGAGTTGGGATGAAAAACAGTCAAAGGAGGGCATAGTCCAAGTATTGCCCAAAGCAGCTTTTGTAGCGTATAAAGTTGACATGAAAATAGAATATTTGGGACCTAGCTTAGAGAGAATCCCCAAGATCAGTTGAGAATATTTCTTCTCTACTTGACATCCTTTTAACAACAATCTAATGTGGACAAATTTTGAGAATAAATCTTGTAGGTTTTCAAAGTCACTAGGATTTAACCCCAGTAGTTCGTTTTCCAACTCATGCACTCTCATGTCATCTATTTGTCCAAACATCGCATCTAGAATTTTCCATGTAGATTTAGGTGTTTTGGATGCCTCAATGTGGAAGAGAAAGCTAGGAGAAATGGACATGGAAAGAAGACCTAAGGCTCCATCACTATGGTTTAACCACTTAGATTTTTAGGTTCATCATTTGGTTCAGTCTCAGTTCCCATGGTGATGCAGGATAACCCTTTACCCCTTATTTTCATTATTATTTTCAATCTCCATTTGAAAAAGGTGAACAACATAAGCAAAGGAATTGAAAGTGCATCCATAGTGAGAGAGAGAGAAAGAAATGCAGAAAAGAAACACAACCACCCAGGACAATAACAACCCCTGCTTTCGGCACTTTATAGTTTAGTGTGTTGATTACAATCAAGTCCGTGCGTGTGGTTTTAAACACTTGGTAACTAATCTTGTAATTAGCGAAATAATGCACAAGAGAGGAGACCACAATAGTTATTTGTGGAGTGCAGCAAATAGGACACCGTAAATAAGTAAAAAACAAGGAAGGATGCGAAATCTAATCTAGGGTTGTGAGAAAAAGCATCTCACATCACAAATGAAAAAACCCCCTTGCACTGTAGACTATGGTGGATGTGCTCACTAGTCGCAAGTAATAATAAGGGTAAAAACAATGAAAATGGACACAAGAAGGGTCCAGATAATCAACAGAATGCCAAAAAAGTGCTTAGAAGGCAAAGAGGTGCTTGAAGTGTCACTGCACACTTGAGCGCATGATTAGCAATTTTTTTTGACAATAACGCCTAAATTTTACCTTTTTGAAATGCCCAATTTTGGTATTTTTAGAGCTACTGGAGTTAAAAAAAATGACAAGAAGGGTTATTGAAAGAACGATTTTTAATTTACTATAAATCATAAATATGAGCAAATTAATTTGTAATTAATAAAAAATAGATTTAATCAAATTAAATCTAATTAATTACAAAAACTAATTAATATCTAAATAATTAAAACCTAATTAAGATAATTGATTTGATTTGAATAAATCTAAAAAATTGAAAACTTAAAATCTATATAAATCAAACTAAATATCTTTATCAATAGAAAATGAGTTTAAAAAAACAAGCTGACTATAAGTTGTATATTGAGATATTAAGAGAAGGAGATTTTAAAAAAAACTTACAGTTATACAAAATAAATTTGTTTTTTTGAAAAACTTACCAAATAAATATGGGCCAAATTTTAAATTTTTTGTTGATTTTTAAAAGATTAAAAAGGAATGCATTTTTAAAAACTTTACCAAAAAGGAATAAATTTTAAAACACTTAGCAAAAAACACTTACCAGTTTTGCGTAGGCTGTGACCATGAATGGCAATGTGAAGGGTTTGAAGGACAGTGCACAGCCATTGGAAGAGAAATTCAGTCCATGGAAGGAAGGAAAATGCAGGGTTTGGAGTGGTTGAGTTGTGGGAGGGGGGCAGGCAGCCAAAGCACCATGAAATGAGTTTACACAGTGGTAGGTGTGGGTTTTGTTTTTGTAAAGTGTTGTTCCATGGGGAAGGGCAGCCAGTTGGGAGAAGCAACAAAAATGGCTCCTACTCAATAAAAAAACCCACCACAGCAAACACAATAGATCAAATCCACATTTCAAACAAGCACGAGCACATGAGTTCAGGAAAAATCCAAAAAAACATTTACAACAACCCAATTAACGAGCCAGAGATCCACCAACATAGGCCAGAGAGGAGAAAAGGATCGGGATAGAGTCCAAACCCCAAAAGTTTTTACCTGAATCTACAAAAAAACATAGAGAAAACCAAAAAATAGAGATAAAAAATTCTAGTTTTAATAAAAAAATTTAAAAAACTAGAAAATAATGTATTTTGGATTTAGTTGTAGCTAGGTAAAAATGGCGGCAAAACCCTTGATTGCTCAAGGTATGATGAAATCTTGCATATGCACAAAAACTGACACAACTTTCTAAGAAATCTTGTTAGAGAGATTAGCAAAACAATTCCAGAAAATAGTGATCGAAAAACTTACATGCAAAGTAAAAGAATGAAACCAAGAAAGAGTAGTCACAAATAAAAAATAATGAGTGCACGTTTACCTGATATCATCTCTGATACCATGAAAATATTTTATGAGAATCGAATCGGAAACGAGGCACCATGAAGTAGTTGCACTCCAACAGAATCGTGATAGCTCCAACATAATTGCAAGAAAGAATTGATCAATAATGGAAGAACTTTCTCTATAGAAACAAAGCTTGCATATAGAGGAAAGACAACGGAGTGTCTTGGCATGCTCATAAATGAATAGTAAAGGGGTACATATAGGGTGTTGAGTAACCCTAGTGCATGACACACATGAAACCCTAAACCTAACCCTAAATGTAACCCATGTGAGATAACCCTCCAATATGAGAGGAGGACACATAGGATAACTCACACACAAATAGATAACTAACAAAACTTAAGTTCCTAACATTAACCCCTTACTAGCAACATGGGGAAAACCTTCTGTTTTACTTCTCATGATCTTGTGAAAGGTCACTAGATAGATCGCAAACCTAACTGATGTTTTTACAAGACTAGTTGACCAAAAACTTCATTCTCGCTGGTGGTCGGGAATTACAAGAAATGGAGTAGATAAGATTACAAAAATGAGGTTTTCAATGTGTGCTTACCTACAACCACATCATCATGTGCCAAGTACTATTGTCATCCCCATAATCAATGAATCATTTGAAATCACATTAAAGAAAGTTTCATTACTGAAGCTGGTGTTATCCCGCCTTCTGTTCATTACACGATAGTTAGAAAATGTAGACACTAATGGAAATGGAACATTATGATCATGAAAAGCCAGGGAGGTGTCAGATGTGAATTTTTCACTGTAGTATCAAATAGTAACAATATAAACTATAACAGGACTTAAATTGAAACCCTGAAATCACAATGGAAAGCACAACCACAAAAATTTTACCATAGGCATTAAATATGGCCCCATCATTGATGATCAACTAAAGAAGTCAAGGATTGAACTCCAAACTTCATTTTCAAAATGTCATCCTCTAGTGTCATATTACTAACTCGGATAATTGGTAGCATTTGAGGATTAATATGTTACCAGGCATCAAATATGCGTTGCGGAGGATAGAGGATCTTAAATCTATTTTATAACAAAATGGAAGACTTCTTAGAAACTAGAAATTAATCCTAATAAATTCCCATGAATAAATATATGTGCATTCCATCACTAGATGATGAAAACCATGTGATTTTTTGGGATAGAATTCATTGCAGATGCACTTCAGATCAAACATAACTCTATGCAGCGAGATGAGAGAAAACATTACAGAACCTAGAAGTGCTATATGATCACATACCTCATGATAATTTTGTATGCCACAAATGTCTTCCCAGAGCTGTCAACATGTGCTGATTTCAAGCATTGTGAATTACCATGATTTTACTCAGATGCAACTGAACGCTAACTAAATTGAAGAGATTGATCAGCGATATAGTAAATTGTAATGCCTTTTTTATAGCAAAAATTTGCTCTTTTTGAAACCCAAAAATGGGGGCAAACGGAATTATACTCAGAAAAATTATGGTCAATAATGTAATTATGGACGATATGGTTGTTCAGCTAAACCCTTCAGTATAATAACCGATCGTCACAACATATATAAGAGTAAAATGGTTTTGAAGGATAATCATTTATAATCTTCCCTGTTATGTTGGTTAAAAATTATTTCATTATGATTAATCTTGCAAATTAATTTAACACCTAGGTTCCTAAGTTCATGCTAGAAAGCATTTAATAATAAATAGTCCAAGTCTAAACAACCCTTTCATTTACATAAGGATAAATATTCATGTTCTTCTATTTTAAAAGCTAATCTGAAAGTGAATAATTGGAGAAATTTTATGGATAAGTTTAATGCAAAGATAAAAGGCATGAAATTAATTACCAATATTGCAGAACACTTGTGACTCATGAGCCCCATTTTGAAGATTACTAAATGACCCATGTGATCAAATGAGGACCTCACCTAGGTTACCTAACTTTTGTAGGAGACATGTTGGCACAACTAATTAACTATCCAATTGTAATTAGGCCATAGGGGATGTAGATGATCCTAAAAACAAACTAAGAAGGGTTCTTTATTGAATCACATTTATTCTTTTGATTGTGACTCATTTCTCTCATTTTAGTTTTGCAGGGTAAGTGAAGATGAAGAGGATGAAGCCATGGGGGTGGAGGATAAATGATGTTATGGGGAGGACTGTAAATTGGTTGACTCAATATACATATTGATCAGTCCATACTATTCTATTTTTATATTTATATCTTACCCTATTCAAAGGAGATTTGGGAATCTCATTATTGGACATTCCACCCCCTGATGTTTGATTTCCATAAAAATACTCATTTGGGTATGTGGCATTTTTCCAATAAAATCTTAAATTTTCTATTTGTTGAAAACTCATTTAAATGTATTTGCCCTTCTTGGGAATTTGGGTGTTTTACCCATTTTTAGGTGTATTTTAAATGGATATTTTAATAGTGATTTAATCATATTTTACACAAATTTAAAAGGGTATAAAGATACATATGTGTACACACACCCACACCCCCCCCCCACACACACACACAGATATATCCGAAATATCAAGAATTAAATATTTATATTTCTTTACAAATTAAAATATATATATCCTTGATTATATATATATTATATACAAAAAATATCAAATAATGGAAAATGCATATCAAAAAGAACTTGAAGAGACTGTGTGAGCCAACCGATCATATTTGCAAACCTGGTGGTAAAAAAATGAATTCTTTCGGTTTTACGCACTTGGGAGGGAGAGTATTATAGTTTTTAATGTTTTTGGGTTGGTTAAGGCACAATATACTGAGGAGGAAGAGGATCTTATTGTATTTTATAGCTGAATGGATGGTTTAGAAACTACAAATGAATTTAAGAGATGGATGAATACATACATGTGCATTATCCTAGAGAGTCAGAGAAAAGAGAGAAGAAGAAGGAGAAGAAGGAGGAGCAGCTACTCATCGTCATCATCCTGTGGCCGAAAGGGAGTAGCCTGCTTTTGATGCTGCTTAGGTGATGAGATATGGAACTGAGTGCGGTATTCCAAAAACTTGTTAATCATGGGCCCAAATTGATCCTGAGAAGGATCCTTGTGCAGTTCGCCGATTTCCTCACAAGTATCCCGCTCATCTATGAGATTCTCTGGGAGTTTGGAATAATCTTTTTCCACCTCAATGAGGAACCTGATGAAGTCCCTACAGGCCAGCAGGTTGTTGATAGATTCAGTGTCAAATGTGACCTCTGGCCCTGTTCCTTGAGAAGCGATCTCCTTGAAGATCTGGATGGTTTCATCAGCTGACCTTAAGATAAAGGAAGGAGTGAGCAACCCTGGAGACATGTTGAGAACAATTCGCTCCATTTGGTGCATTGCATCCAGGGCTGCTTCCTTTACCTTGTCGATTTTTTCCAGAATAAATTCAAGCTGATCCACCCGGTAGTCCAGAGTGGACATAGTTTTGTTGAGGACCCTTAGATGGCCGAACACACCAAACTTGACCAGATCTTTGACTGAACAGTCAAACATCTATTGAAAGGTCTTGTGTTGGAGTCTAGCATGATCTAGCTCTTCTGATATGGGCCCGGTAATGCTTGGAGCTCTTTGTTCACCTTTCCGATGCTCAAATACAAATTGACAAACTCGGCGATCACTCTTTCACTGTCCTTGAGGATCTGGCTCCTCCAAGCAGAAACAGCCATACCTTGCTCGCCAATCTTTGTATATTCGTTGATTTTTTCCTGGCTGAGAAGCTCAGAAGTTTCGGCAGCAGTTATGGGAGGCGCACTACCCATCTTCTATAAGGCTTGGAGCAGATATTTGTTTTGCTCTTTTAGTAGCCTTTTCTCTTCTTTTGTTTCTTGAAGCTTTTAACAGAGGGCGTCGACCACGGAAAGAGCTTCCCCCTGGAGAATTTCAGAAGATGTCCCCATTGTGACTTGAGTCACGATAAAATCTGTCAGAGACAGATCCTTTTTCTCTTTGAGGGGATCGGGGTATGCAATTTCCATGATTCTCTCACCTGCAGCACTTTTAGAGAAGCGTGCAACAGGCTTCAGCTTCTTTGCCCCTTTGGTTAGGATCACTGAAAAGTCCATCGGAGCGATGGGAACTTTCCTCTTTTGCTGGCTCAGCTGCTGAGAGATCCAGGCTGGTCCTACGGAAGAAGGACCAGAAATAGAGGAGGGGGCAGCTGCAGTAGAAGAGGGGGAAAATGTGGAGACACGCGGAGGCGGCATTGAGAGAATAGCCGAAGAAGTGTCCACGGGAGGAAGGGAAACTACAGCTGTGGAAGACATAGGAAGGGAAGGGAGCTCAGAGATGAGGGAAGAAATGGAGGAGGAAAGATCAGTGAGGGAAGAGAAGATAGACGAAGAAGCAGGGGAAAGAGTAGAAGAAGGGGTGGAGGACACGACCAAAGGGATGGTCACTTGAGTCACTCGAGGAGGGGAAGGAAGAGAAGAAGAAGGGATAGAAGGGACCTCTGTTGTGGTAGCAATGCTGACATCCTGAGTGGATGGGCCAGTGGGACTATCCCCTGCTACTTCTTTCTCTGGAAAATCCAGAGTTATTACCTGTTCTGGCGCTGTGGAAAGAGGACTCTCGGGGGCTTCTTCCTGAATGGTGCTGGATTCACCTTCTACACATTTTCCTTTAAGCTACTTTTTGGACCGTGAAGGTGCGTTGCCCAATGGGGAGGTTGTGAAATCTACCCCGAGGTAGATTACGCCGTTCATCCGGCACCAGTGCTCTGTCCTACGCAGAGTTTCCTTGACCCTCTCCTCAATTGTCTGAGGAGCCTTAGTTCTGTCAATGGCCAGAAAGGGCCAATCGTCCCCATCTGTATCATTATATACCTTGTCCACTTCATCTTCTGTTGTTTGGTAGCCTTTAGGGACAATGGCTACCCCATACTAGATGATTTCTGCCAATGCTAGGTGAGAATGATCCTTTCTTCTGAGCTCTACCTCATGGAGGACGTCAATATAAATATCCTCGATCTGAGGAACATGGATCGGATCAAGCTTTGCCCTTGGCAGGCAGCCCCTTAGGTCGAAGGTGGGCCTGGCTGGGAAGTCATGCTTCAAATTGAGTAACTCCAGCTCTGCAAACATTTCCTTCACCTTGTGGTGGGTAGAGCATGTGTATCGGCCCACTGTGAGGGGGAAAGGAGTTCCACCCTTCTTTTTTTCAGGCACTTTTCGTGATATGTGATTAGCTGCCTTGACAGCTCCAGCAGAATCAGCTTAGGCCCAGCATACCTTGGTAGCCTAGTTGGCTCTCCCAAAAAGTTGGCAGCCCTTAGATAGGTGAATGTAGGAAATTGGGTGAACAGGGCTCCCCATTTCTCTGTGGCTGCCACTATGTTTTTGGTCATACGACCATGAGTCAGATTTGGCCTCAATAGGCAGATGATGTGATAAAAGAATGCATCATTGATTTTGGCAAATTGGGCGATGCTATTCTCCAACTTCAACTCTGGATAATACTCATATATTTTGACCTGAAGCCAAACTCCACTTCGTACTAGGCCTAGATAATCCCTCTCTGATGCTACAGCGTAGACCACGTAGGATTTCATATGGAATACTCCCGTTGTGCTGAACTGTTGTAGCTGCTCGGAAATGGTGCTGCTTATAATTTCCCCCCAGCAAAAGTGTTGCTCAGGCACATTCTTATTCATTGTTTCCAAGTAGCGCAACATCCATTTATGGAAGTAATCGGCGTTAGAGAGCCCGAAGACCCTGCTGAGGAAGGTAATGGTATCGCTGAGCTCTTCTGAGAAGTCACTGCGGTGGATGATTTGGGGCCACCGGGTTACCACCTTCTTGTTCTTCAAGTAGACTTCGTTCATTAGTTTCATGCATTGGTCTTCATTGTCCTCCTAGGCCTTGATGCACTCTGCTTGGCTGACAGCCACGAAGTGCCGGTGGTGAGGGATGCCAAGTATCATCTCAAAATGACGGGTAGTGAGGTTAATGACTACCTCGCCCTTACTGTTTTCGACACATCTGGTGTCTTTATTGTAAGACTGAGCAACCACCATTATAAATTCATTGTTGAATGTGCTGACGGGGATTCCTCCGGCGAAGTGCAGGGCACTGCCTATCAATTTTTCCATCCATGGACTCCTTGTAACTTTCTATGTTCTGGCCCAGAATTCGTCCATGTCGACATGCCCCAATTTTGAGTCTCTGACATCCATGCTGCATTCGGCCTGTGACTCAGGCATTCTGACCCTTTGATATTTATACTTCATCTCTTCCTCAGTAAGCTTAGCCTTCCCTTTTGATTTGGTGGGTCTCTTGCTGGATGTATACATATGTTCTTCTAAGATTATCTGCTGATTTGCATGAAGAAGAAGCGAGACCCAATCCGAAAAAGTTGAATTAGCCATTTGATCTTCCATTGGAATGTTAGCAGCAGAAGGAGTTAGATATTTTTAGGCTCAGGGCGCAGGAAAAATGCAGCTTACAGGGCTAAATAGGCAAGGTGCACGGGAAAGGGTTGTTGCAAAGATTAAACTGGCGCCAAAGGCGCATGGCGCATGTGTACTGCAGAGTGCATTTTAGTAAAGGGCGCATGAGAACAGCGTGTTGCATGGAGACAACATGCGCCAAAGGTGCATGGACCTTGCATGTTATATTGGGATTTGGTGTGCCCTTTGGCGCATGGGAAAAGCGTGTAACAGGGAATTTTCGTGCGCCAAAGGAAATATGGCACGGCGCACAGAGGGTTTGCACAACACGAATGTTATTGAAAGGACCGATGCACCTGCACTTTTACGACTATACTTGGCATAGATATAACTTGTGTTGCATGGGTACAAGGCACGCTAAGGGCGCATGGAAAGGCGATGCAGCACTGAATGATGGTGCGCCAAAGGAGCGCAAGTTTAGCTTGTGCAACATGTGGAAGAGGCGCGCCTTGAGGGTGTATGAAAACTTGATGCAACAAGTATGATGGGTGCGCCATTGGCACGGGTTCTAGTTATGCTGCAGAGGGGACAGATTTGCCATGGGGGCGCAACTGTTTATGATGTTGCATGACGCGCTGGTGCGCCTAAGGGAAAAACAGTGTTTTTTCATATGGCTCAACCCTTATTTCTTTTCAGTTCTAAGGCTACCTTAGGATATTCAATGGTTCAAGCCAAAGGGGTTTTAGACCAATATTTCAAACTAACACCCTCTACCAGCAGATCTGGAAAGAGGGATGGGAGGAAACAAATAAGGAAAGACGGCACAGGGGAGGGCTAGCTCAACATTTGATATTTTAATACTGCTAAAACGCAAGCCAAAAACCAGAAAATAAAGCATATGGACGAGAAAAGAACCTCTTACCTGGATAAATAACAAAATCTTGAGAACGGGTCCACAACATGTTGAAAACGATGAGGCAGAGGCTGACAGGCTCAGAAAAATCACGTGCATAGTGAATAGTGAAAATGACATTTGGGCGTGCAAACCATATATATATAGGTTAGCTGGACATTAATGCGCCACCTACCTTTTGAAAAGCACATGAAAACTACTGTCAACAGGAAAAAGCGTGCGCCCTTTGGTGCACCAAAACGCCTACCAACATGAAATAAAGCACGCCTTTGGCGCACCAAACGCTATCTCGACAGGAAATTATGTGCGCCTTTTGGCACACCAAAGCATTGTGTTGCAATAAGATTATGTGCGCCCTTTGACGCACCAAAAAGTGGCGCAACAAACATTTTGCCAACACAATGGCGCATGCGCCTTGGCGCATGCAGGGAAGGCTTGACATACTTTGGCACACCGAAAGTCGTGTTAACACTGAAAATCACGTGCCAAAGGTTTTAAAGGGGGCGCATCAAACGTTGGTGTTACATAGAAATTTCATGCGCCCAGCCAAAAAAAAGGCTCAAAAGACTAAGTTCGAAAAACCAGATTTCCCGAGAAGGGATTTTACAACGTTTCAAACGCAAGGAATCCCTAACGAGGGATTGGAACAAAATTTTGGTATGGTTATCGGTAAAATTACCCTTGTCAATTTTACGGGATAACAGGATAATGATACTATTACTTTTTTAATGCCCCTTCAGGTAAAAGGGAAGGGCCTACAATTGCAGGTTGCTCATCCAAGTATCCCACCTAAGCCACATAGTACTGAAAAATTAATGAGTGGGGTATTTGCAAGTGATAACATTCAACCTAGGCCACACAAGGATAAAAGAGAAACAACAATAGTTTTGAAAATGTTTGAGTGGACACACAAAATACCCAAGATTGTCCATCAGCTAGTCTTAGTAATAGTGGGTGCCCATACACCAAAGAAGTTAAAACACAGGGATGGGGTAATTGATCCCCCAGAAATGGAGAAAAATAATATCTTCCATAATCAATAGGATGCATCATTGCCACATGTGAGGCAATCAAATCCTATGATATTTCCTTCACCCCTCATGGAAAAATCAATGGAATGTACTTAGAACCTGGCACCCCAAGGAAATACTATAGTTAATCAGATGAACAGTCAATTTGTTACTCCAAGTATGAAAATTCTTGAAGCACTACTTGTTAGGGATATTAATGCACCTCCAGTTGAAAGAATGCATTAATTTGTAAATATACAAACTGAGGTAATTGATGTGGATGCTAGTGAGAACTTATCCATGTTAGATGCACTTAGTTTTTTTTATGAACCCATATTAACACCAATGGATAGTATTGAGATAAATAAAGAGTCAGAAAGGGATGCTCATGCACTAACAAATGAATTAGGAAATTAGGAAGTAAATATCTCTTCCCTAAAACAAGTTGTTTAGGAAATGGATAAATTTGAATTATTGGCTAAAAAGGATGTTAATACTAGTTTGATAGTAGACATAATTGTGTCTATTTCTGTTTAGGTTACCAAAACTAGTGAATTTTCTCAAGAAGGAAGTTTTTCTTTTGAAGAAAGAATAAAAATGGTACAAGATATAACTACTGATGAGGAAATCATTACTGGTGGAAACTCACAACTTTCAATGGGAAAGGTGGAGTTGCTTCTTGTAGAACAACTTGCCATGACATTGTCAGAGATATCACTAGGGCATGAAGATAGTAAGTTGGTAACTCAACCTATTTATAAAGAAAAGGCATCTATAGCCCAAGCTCTGATACAAAAGGGAGAAGGGGAAGAAATTTATTCCACCATGGTTTCAGCTGGTGAAATAGTGAGAGAGTTTCCTTTGAATATTGATAAAACTCAAGTTAAGTATGATTAATATGAACTTTCAAACCAGGAAAAGAAGCATCTGGAAGAATCAGTAGTACAGAGTGATATTGTCATAGGGACCCTTGAGATAAGTGTCCAAGGAAAGATTGAATCATTGGTACAAAAAGAACAAGAAATATCCAAACATATAGTAATTTTTCCTGAGAAATTCCAGGAAGGACCGCAGGAAAAAAAGTTGGAATAGGTTTGAAAAAGGGGCAGATTAGTGAATTGATTTAAATTGAAGAAGAGACTCTTCCTGTGCATGTGGTTGACCTTACTTCTATATCGGTTCTGAAAATAGTGAGAGCCCCAAAAAGGGCTAGGATTATCACAAACACTCATACTAATTCATCTGGAGCAAGGACCTTAGAGACAGTAACTCCTTGCAAGGGTAAGATAAGAAAATACATAACTGCTAATGATTACAACATTCAAATTATTCCCTTGGGAAATCCTTCAAGGGAAAAACTAAATCAAGGAGTTTCTGAAACATTAAGTGGTCTCTTACAAAAGGTTGATGAGGATGGAATGACAAAAAAACAACCAAAGGAGAAAATTAAGGCCTTAAGTTCATGTTTGCAGCAATTGACAGGGAAAACTAGTAATGAACAAGCAAGTGCCTATGTGAATACCCTAGAGGGTATAAATAAAGTAAATAGTGTTGTTAAGAAGGTCCAAGCGGTGGACACTTGGATTCAACAATTGACTAAGAAGGGCAAAGAAGCTATCACAGAGGTAAAGTCAAAATATGAGGACCTCAAAAGTTGACTTATAGAAATTGATGGAATAATTGAAGAGTACGATAAGGAGATATTTTATTTGGAAGGAACTCTACCCAAACTTAACCACATAACCTAGCTTAGTGATGAGTTGGTTGAGCAAGAAAACATCGTACCAAGAAAGTACAAAGGAAGCTAGTGTTCTCTTGAAGAATTGTTAAAAATCATATTAGATACCTTGAACGAAATCAATAAAAAACTTGAAGTTAAGAGGAATTGGATCGATGATTCACTTGATGTTATTGACCGGAGGTTAGAGGAAATGGTGGTAGACAAATTCAGAAAGAGCTACGGGGACTTACAAATTTATTTCTTACTTGACTCCTTTGAAAATAATATCCACGCAAATGACTTCTCCTATGAAGTTATTGAAACTATGAGGAAGATTGAGAATAGAATTAAGGAATTGAAAGCCAAGCCACTGGAATATAAGAAAAAAATGGCTCAGTGTATGGATTCAATAGTGAAGGCAAACATTGATTTTCCACCACCACGTTGGACCTAACGAGGATGAAACAAATGAATTATTCCAAAGATATGATGCTTATATGGCAAAGCTACTAGAGGAGCAACATGCAAAAGAAAAGGATGAAGATGCGGGAACAGAATATGATAAGCATGCTTAGGCATATTCTTCATTAATTTGTATTTTTTTTCCATATTCCATTAAACTGATATTGTGAGATAGTGTTTCTGATGCATTAAAATGTAATTATCTTTTTGAAATTTTATTGTTCCTTTGTTTCAATTGAAAGATAAAAGGATATAGTAGTTCATAGTGGATTAGATTAAAATTTCACACATACTTGGAACAGACATATGAACTATTAATATTCTTATATTTCTTGCAATTTGATTTAAAAACAAGGGGTTCTATAGGGGCCCCTGTCCTTGATAATGAAATATGTATACATGCCAAAATGGAGACAATCAAGGGAGAACAACACTGAAATATTTTTTAGGCTTGTCTCATAGTCTCCTCCCAACAAAGGAAGTTTATTCAGAAGTTTGTTTTTTCTTAGTACAAGCTCGTCTAAGCCCTGCGTTGTTTGTATAAAGATGATTGACCTGGCCAAGTCCCTGGACATATCCATATCCATCAGTGACTCCATAGTTATCCTAGGATGGTTCATAATTTGTTAAAGCTCAATTTTATTTTGATGGGATGACACCCAATCCAAAAGGTCCACACCACCTGAGAAGAAATCCATTTTGCCTTTCCCCTTGTGAAGACACAACTTATTTGGATTACTTTGAGATGGAATATTTGGAGTAATAAGAGGGGCAAGCACCGCATGTTTTTGTTGGATGAATTGTGAGGCCTTGAGTTGGTTCTGAATTCCCATTTCCTCAAAAAGGGTGGGTTGTCCCTCGAGGAAGGAATTTCTTGGGGTCCTAGAAATTCTCACTCAGAGGAAGAAGCAGAATGCATCAAACGTGAAGATAATCGAGTTACAAACCTTAATTTGTTGTCCTGAGATGAGGAGAATGCTGCCCTTGAGTGGCGAGTAGATATTGATTGGTCCTCTTCTCCATCTGATATGATAATTGGAGGGTGAGGTGGTGTTTTGAATTTCCTCTTGCTCGAGGATAGTGTTGACGCTGGACCTGGTGGCAAGGACACATCTTCCACTTGCTTCTTTTCCAAAGAGTGAATCCTCTTCTTCAACTGATCCATCGTGTTGGAAATGGAAAGGACTATATCGATGGAAGATTTATCATACAATACATAATATTCCTTGGGAATCTCCTTTGATGCAAATTCCTTGTTACATTAAAAGGGGCACTAAAAACTGGTTTTCCCAGAGACCTAAGGCCTCCTTTCAACCCAATATTTCTTTAATTCCTCATGTGTCTTCATATGTTCCCATCTAAAAATATGGAAATACATAACCTGGAAGGATGCGAACATAGGATTGATCTTGATTAACTGAGAAAGAAGGGCAAACCAAACCTGTCGATATGTTAGGGGTCCTTAAGTATAACCCGCACATTCTACATTGAATAGAGCCCTTACAAAAGCTTCATCAGGACCACTCAAACCAAAAATCTAATTTAGGTCTTCTGAAGAAATCTCTTTCAGGCTATGAGCTACAAGCACTTTCGCCATTTTCCTGATTTGATTCCTTATGTTTAGAATAAGAAAGGAAACATGTGCAAACAATGAGGAAATACCAAGATTTATAGGTGGAAGGATATATTTGGCCCTGTGTTAATAAAATCTTTCCTATCGTGTAAACTAGATTTTTCTCAGTTTGCACAAAGGTGATTGAAGATTTGAGAGGAATTAAAAAAAAACAGAGTTGGTAGTTCAGTAAGATTTGACAAACACCATGTGTAGAATTTAAACTAGTAAGACGTAAAGTGG
The DNA here is from genome assembly GCA_019776745.2 of Taxus chinensis. Taxonomy (NCBI): domain Eukaryota; kingdom Viridiplantae; phylum Streptophyta; class Pinopsida; order Cupressales; family Taxaceae; genus Taxus; species Taxus chinensis. The sequence goes on from CM034154.1 coordinate 233,703,328, forward strand.
AGTGCACTAAGCCCAAGAAGGATTTTGAGAGATGAGTGTAGGTGTGCATCATGTCAAAAACATTTGGAGATGCTTAGTGATCATTTGAAATGTTTGTTTAATCAAAATTCAGAGGGTAATGTTTCAAGTAGCTTTTCAAAGGTGATGACCGAACATCCCAGTCAGACACAAGTGGAATACATTGAAAAGACTCATGTTTTGTACACCTGGCAGTATAGAATGAAGCTCATAAATAACATCTTCTAGAACAAATTTGTAACAAAAATTATTCCTGAGAATATTCTTTTTTTTTTTTTTGGGGTGGGGGGGGGGTTTGAACTGAAGAGAGTGATATAAAAGCATGAAACAATCATGCCAAAGGGGGGGGGGTTAATTTTTCTGAAATTTAGTTAGAGAGAAAAAAGGAGAGAAAATCCGAGAGAAGCCATTTTCTAAGAATTTTTTTTGAGAAACTAGTTCTTTCTTATGTGTCTTCTAAAATTGTTCATGTCAAGATGGTTGCAGATGTATAGCCATTGAAAAAACTTTGAGATTGTAAACAAACTTTCCCTTGTTGATCAAATTTGAGAAACCTTGAATAATTTGTGTTAATCATGAACTATGTTATGTCTATTGTCATCTTGAGATATTTTCAAATCATTATCTATGTTCCTATTGCAATCTTACATCAGGAATCCTTTTGAAATCACAAAAAATCTCATCCTCATGACAAGTATTGTGGCATTTGAAATTACATTATGAAGAGAGCTTTCATTTCATGATGTAATAAGTGATTTAAATTCATTTTACTTTCATTTCACTAATACGGATTGTTTGTCAAATTATGAGTGTATTATAAGTGTGATATAATAGGTGTTTAGAAATTTTAATTGAGTCTTTAACATGATTTCTTGTGTTAAATCCTCAAAGAATGTGTGAAGACACGTGTCTTTGAGCCTTCATATATGTACAATTTTGTATTTGAGGGTTCGTTTTGAGTATTTGAAGCTATTCATATTTTTTTCTTGTGGATATGTTAACATTTGTTTAAAGTTCTCAAGGATTTGGTATAATCAACTTTATCCTTCTTAACTTCCCAACCATAAAATGCATATCTAGATATGAATCATACATGAACTACCTCTTCTTGCATTGTGTGTCCATAAATGATAAATAATATCATTGAATTCATCCATCCTTTACTAAAATATGCGAATGCAATCAGTTTTTATCATTGCCTTTAGTGACCTAGGCCTTATCTAGAGAACATCTTCATTTTCTAAAGTGACAACTCATGAGAGTTAGGTCGTGTTATATTAGCCATGTTTTATTTAGGTATTTTTAAAAAAATGTAAAAGAATAATCAAATAATGCTAATTCGTTGATAATTCCCATTAATACAGGTCACAGAATGGGTCCTCTCACCCTGGTCGAAGGCACAACCTAAAGTAGTAAGGGTAGGTAAAACTCTTAACATGGTGATACCCAGTCATTTCCAAACCAAAGTGATAAAGAGTCATCTAAAATCCATCCTTGGCTACAAAACGACTCCTATTATGATTTTTTTGGCTCTAAGCATCCTGATCAAATTGTGATGATGCTCGGTTTTGAAGGAAGGATCAATTTGAGCACCAACACTGATTTAATGCCATTTTCAGGGAACTATTTGTACAAATACATACATGTCCTGACCCTGGTAATGTTTCTTATATGATTTGAGTGTAAATACATTTTCTAAACGTTATCATTTGTTAGGATTTGTAAAATTTGTGTGAGATCAAAGTTTATTGTGCAGTATTTCCAGTTTCTAGCGGTTATTGCACTAAATTTGTATTGTTAGTGATGAATGTGGATAAAGGAAGGTCTGATATGGTAATATTTGAAAAATTTAAGCATTGATAGACATTTGACAACCTACTTATAGTGCACTTGCACATCTAAGGTGAGAATCCTTGGTGGGGACTCCGAATTGGTTTAAAAATTTTATGGTTACTAGTGTCTTAAACTTATGTCAAGTGAAATTTGTAATTAATACTTGAAAATATGAAGGAAAGAAGGTATTTCTTCAATAGGGATCCTACTAAAAAGTTATTTCTAGAAATGGGAAAAGGAAATTCAGAAGGAAAACAAGTCTAGAAAGTATTGGAAAATCAAGAATCAAGAAAAAAGGTAATACCGATTTTGGAAAGTGATCAACCTATAGTTTAAGATTTCCCTACATCTTAAATTAGTTCTAAACCAAGTAGTCCTTGTGTAAATTTAAATTCTCTGACTGGAGAGGGGTCATCATTTGTGTTTGAAAAGAGTATTTCTCATTTTTTCCCTGTATCCTCCAAGGTTGATAGGGTTTTTCATGAGACTGAATCAGTAGAGGATATTTACTTTGAAATTTGTACTCCTGTGCTCCAAAGACCCCTCATCCCTCATCATTTTTATTCTCCTACAAGATCACTTCCCAAAGGTAGTATGGCTCAACCTCCACCTAGACCTCTTTTTGTTGTCAACACTTTTGGACCAATAAGTTTTAGAGGTATGGTTGAATATCCTAATATGGTTCCAAAAGATGTCAGAAATAGATTACCAAAATTCCAAGGGAATAACTCCATCATTGGTGACCAACATTTAAGACTCTTTTTCAATATGATGGAAGACTTTGAAGTTGAGTTTGAAAACGTGTATATAAAATTTTTCATTCATACTCTTGAGGAGGATATGCATGACTTGTTTAAGGATTTACTGGACAATTCAATAGACTCTTAAACGGAGATGAAAAATGCCTTCAGATTAGAGGATGGGGATAAGATAGATCTTAGGTTCCTCTTATCTGAATTTGAAAATATAAAGAAGAATCCAAATGAATATATCTGGGATTTCAATACTAGGTTCAATAAAACTGTGAATAGGTTACCTATAATCTTAAGGCTAAGTGATGAGTCTTATTTTATCAAATATTCTAATTCTTTTTATAAAAAAAATTGCTTATTATTTGAGGGATAAAAACCCAAGAATATTGAGGTAGGCTTTCACAATGGCCTTACAAATAGAAAATAATACAAAGGAAGTTGGGAAGCCTCCTAAGAGAGAGGGTGTCAAGTTGATCAATCCTGAAATAACCCAATCAAACAAGGTAGTGGATCTAGAATAGGTTGTGAAGACTTTGGTTGGAGCACATAAATAGATATCCTATAAAATGACCTGAGCAGAAAAGAGGATAGGAAAAAGTTCCTAGGGTTAACACAAGCCACAGGGTTAGGAAATATTTGGAAATCATCCCAGAGGTGATCAAAGACCAGATGACAGAGGAAAAGGGCCCATGGGATCAGGAAATAAATTATCTCAACTTAGAGAAAGTAGGTTGGTCCCTGATCCTTTAACTTCTAGGGTTGCTACGGTGGAAGAGGCCCATGTAATTGAGTGGTTTGATAGGTGTTTCTTACCACATTCCCCATGTGATGTGGATAAGGAATTTGATCAAGCAATTGATGATGAGGCATATGGTGATGTGTGCATGACAGAGTGCCCTAACAATTCACAATAAGCGGCGATCTCAATTGAATTGATAAGTGCCAAAACTATTGAAATATGATTGTGTCCACCAAGTATTACCTATTTCTCCCATTAATGCTTTTAAAATTGATACGGTACAAGCATTTGATTTTCCTAATAATTATTTCGAATACTTAAGGGATTTGATGATTGAAACATATTATGGGGGAATTCCTTATGAAGAAGAAAGGAAACTGTTAATAAATGTAATAGTTTCTCAGGAGAAGGAATATAATACTAGAAGTAAGGTTATCAAAGGGGTAGGGCCACAAGCCAAGCCAAAAATTCCAATTCTTACCAATATTCCTAAGGAACCACCTAAAAGGATACATTTGGAAAAGGCCTAATTACCCCAAATAGAGCTTGTACATCTGTCCATGCGCAGACTATGAAAACCCCTATATTATCAGAAGAAGTCATGAATCTTCCTCCTAATACTGTCCTACCCAAATATATTCCTTGTGGCATAGCCCAAATATTAAGCCAGATGAAGGTTATTGTTCCCATTTTTTAATTACTTAGGATCCCTGAGCATTGGAAAAGAGCCTTTGAATATTTGGTATTTAAGGAAAAGAAAATTACCTAGGGAAAAAGTGTGAATAACATGGAGACTCCTCCCATCATTCCAGAGTTATAAATACCACAAGAATTGGAGGAACTAGGAGAATCACCTGAGGTGTATTTAGGTACTTCTTCGGTGGAATATCAGCTTGATGTGGGTCCATTTTACACCACCTTAATTATTAAAGATAGGCTAGTGTATAAATGCATGTTTGATTCAGGAGCCTCATGTAATGTAATGCTCCTTGAGGTAATGAATGAATTAAATATAAAAGTAAAAAAATATTTTGGGAAATGCACTTATATGGATTCAAGAGAAGTATCGATGATTGGGTATGTTAAAGGATTAGTAGTGCATCTAGCAGCTTATCTAGAAAAATTCTTAGCCATGAATGTAGTTATTGTGGACTGTCCTGCCAAATGGGGGATGCTCTTGTCAAGAAAATGGGATTCCAATGTAGGAGGAAGTGTGCAAATAGACATGTCATACATGACCATACCAATAGAAGGGAGTCTTGTGAAATTTTATGGTGAGAAGAAAGATGTTAGATCTGATTGAGGACCCTAACAATGCTTCTTATGAAGTATTGTACACAGACGTTGATGTTGATAACTTTGTGGGGTATGCTGATTTTAAGGAGCATAAAATTGACAAGTGAAAGTATCTTGATTAGGTTGGTTCTCTTTGGACTCTTATGTTTTATGGGGTTTCTTCTAGATATGGTAATGGCACTGGTGTTGTCCTAATATCTCCAAACCATGAGGAATTTAACTTTTCTTTTAAACTCAATTTTGATTGTACCAATAATATTGCTGAGTATGAAGCACTACTTTTGGGTTTAATAATTTCCTAGAAGTATGGTATCAAAGAAATTATTATTAAATGAGATTCCTAATTGGTTGTTAAGCAAGTTTGCAAGCTGTATGCAACAAAGAATCAGAGAATGAAGCAATACAAGCATGCGGTTTGGGATTTCATTGAAATTTTTGACTCCTTCAATATAATATACCATGAGAGAAAACAAAATGATCTAGAAGACAAATTGGCATTATTATGATCTAGGTTTGAAAGTTGCACAATGTTGTTGTATTGTGAATATGATATTGAGGTGATGACCTGACCTTCTGTTCCTGATAATGTAAAAAATTGGCAAGTATTTAAAGATGATGCCCAAATTCAAAGATTATTACAAAACAAACGGGAATTCAAAAATCAGCACGTGGATTCGAAGCCAATGGTCTGTAGTAATGAGGGATGAGAAACCTTGTTTGGTAAAGATATTATTCAATTGAAAACAAATACTATTCCAAGAGGTTTGGTTGCACTTGAGTCAAACTTTCATAATGTTTATCGCATTGTTAATAGACACATGTCAGCCTCAAGAGATGTTGAAGAACATAACCTAGGCATAAAGGATAAGCCTAGGAGGATATGGCTAGGTAGAAAATTGAATAAAGAATAAAATGGATCTTATGTTCAATTGTTGAAAGAATACCAGGACTACTTGGCATGGTCATATTAAGAGTTGAAAGCATACATAGAAGAATTCTTTTAGCATTAACTACCACTGGAAGCTAATGTTAAGCCATTTAGGCAAAAACAACAACCAATCAACCCACTTCTCTCCCTCAAAATGCAAGAGGAACTAAAAAAGTTAAGATATGGAGGTATAATACAACCCACAAGATATTCTTCATGGGTAGTAAATCCGGTTCTGGTTCCAAATAAGAATGGGGATATAAGGTTGTGTGTGGATTTTAGGAACCTGAATAAGGCATCAATCAAAGACAACTATCCCTTGCCAAATATGGATAACATGTTGTAATTAGTTACTAGTTCCGAGTTTTTTTCTACTTTGGATGGTTTATCTGGGTATAACCAAGTAGTTGTGAAGCAATCAAATAGAATCAAAACTATTTTCACTACTCTATGGGGTACTTATGTGTATTAAGGATGCCATTTAGTCTAATGAATGTTGGAGAAAATTTTCAAAGAGCTATGGATGTAGAATTCTCGGGATATATAAATTATTTCATTGTTGTGTACCAGGATGATGTGATAGTGTTTTTAAGAAGAAGAAGTGATCACTTGCAACATTTATAAAAGATTTTATTAAGATGCAGGGAATATGGTATCTCACTGAACCCTAAGAAAATTCATTTTAGGGTTCAAAAGGAAAAGTTGCTCAGACATATTGTATCAAAATAAGGGGTCATGATTGATCCTGAGAGAGTGGAAGCCATTGGAAAATTTCCTATTCCAAGAACCAAAAAGGGAATTCAATTCTTTTTCACACAGATAAATTTTATCAAGAGATTTATTTCCAACTTTGCTGAATTGACTATCCTAATCACCAATATGTTTAAGAAGGAATTAAAGTATCAAATGGGATTAAGACAACTATTCATGCCTTTACTGGGATCAAAGAAGCATTAAAGAATGCCCCTATTTTAGTAGCTCCTGATTATAAAAAGGCTTTCCAAATGTTTTCCTTTACTTCTGAGAATACCATTGCATATGTGTTATTGCAAAAGGATGATGAAGGGAGTGAAAGGCCAATTTTTTTCTTTAGTAAAGCATTACAAGGGGCAGAACTAAAATATACTATTATTGAGAAACATGCATTTTCTTTGGTGAGAGCCACAAAAAAATATAGGCCATATATTTTAAGTTCTAAAGTCATAGCTTATGTCTCGCATACTATGGTTAAGGATATCTTTTCTGAAATGGAAATTTTAAGTAAGATATGTCGATGGGTGAATAAGTTGCAAGAGTATGACATGGACATCCAAACTACAAAATTGGTTAGAGGTTTACGCCTAGCAAAGTATGATGATATGAAAGCAATTTGCAAGTAGTTGAGATAAATGAGGTTGAAAAAGAAGAGGTGAATGTTCTTACAAAATTGATAAACTCTTCCTGGTACAAGGATGTTATATTTTATCTAAAACATTTCCAATGCCCTGAGTATTTAAGCAAATATCAAAAGAGAACACTTAGGTTGGCTTCCCAAAAAAATATCATCACTGATTATGGGTTGGCTTGGAAAAACCCTGAGGGAATTCTCTTAATTACTGAGGATGAAGGCCCATAATTAATTATTGATTTCCATGGAGGAGTTTGTGGGGGGCATTTTTCAGGAAGAGTAATAGCCCATAAGATCTTAAGGGCTAGATACTAGTGGTCAACACTTTTTAAGGATACAACTTTATTGGTAATAAAATGTGAAATTTGTCAACGTTTCTCAGGAAGATTGAAAGCTTCATGATCCATCCCTTTGCAGTCAATATCAATTGAAGCCCCTTTTAAGTAATGGGGAATGGACTTTGTTGGGGAGATTTCAAATTCTTCAAGTACGGGCCATAAGTGGATATTAGTGGCCACTGATTACTTCACTAAATGGGTGGAGGAAATCCCCACTAAGAAGGCAACCCACCAAATTTTCATGGATTTCATTTTAAATCATATAATTTGCAGGTTTGGAGTGCTTGTTAAAATAGTTGCTGACAATGCTATGAGTTTTTGAGCTAAACCTTTTGTAGCCATGTGTTAGGAGTATGGGATAAATCTAGCATATGCTTCCAATTAAAATCCCTAAGGTAATGGACAAGCAGAGTCAAGTAACAATTTTTTTTTGAAAATAATCAAAAGGACCTTAGAATTAAATAAACAAAAGTGGGGTGAGCAGTTGAAATTTGTTGTTTGGGCTGACAGAATTACTTAAAAGAGCTAACAAAAAGAGCCCATTTGAATTAGTGTATGGAACTCAAGCTCTCCTCCCCCTGCATATGTAATTATCTTCTTATCAATGTATCCAGCAATTGGAGGACCAAGAGATCAGTCCCTATGATGCACGTATAAAATGAAATTGTTGAACTGGATAAAGAGAGAAGAGAATCCCATCAAAGACATGTGAAATTTAAGGAGAAATTGAAAAAAATATTTGATAAAAAGGTAACCCCAAGAGTTTTCAGTGTGGGAGATCTTGTGCTACTGTGGGATAGCAGACATGAGGATAAGGGAAAACATTGAAATTTTGACGCATTATGGATGGACCCTTATTTTATTGATATTAGGATTGGAGAGCATACCTTCTTCCTAAAAGATCTAGATGGGGAATTCCTTGATTTTTCTGTTAACAGCATGGGCACTTGAAACATTTCCTTGACTAATTTCCTAGAATCAAGGTATGCATCTTTGTACAGTGTATAGTCTTCCTTTTTACATTTTTTTTGTTTTGGTTTGTCCTGGTCCCTAGTGGCCGGTTTTCGTTGGTTTCTCAGTTTGTTCTTGGAGGGTTAGAATGGTTACTCTATCTTACAAGGTTGTTCTTGTCTCCGTGGCCCAATGGATTTTTGGCACATGGTATACTATTGTTTTTTGCACATGGTTTTTTTCTTGTAGCACTCAAAGGGAGTGCCCATCCCCAAGTCAGAGCTAGTGTTGGTGTTCGATAATAATCTCACCCTTTTTGTTGAGACTTTCTTGTTTTATCTATTTCTCATGTTTGGTTTTCCCGTAGGTTGTGCCCAGTGATCTTAGGTTTTCCCGTTTATTTTTCTATTCTTCCTCCTCTGGTTCAATTTTTTGGTTATGGAGTATGCTATTTTAATTTTCTCTATGGAAGTAAACTGGTTTTATCTGAAATGGGATTGTTTTCCTTTAGTAAAGGTTTTCCTCAATTGTATTTTTATTCTCCGTTTCTCTTTTTATGTCGTCTATTATATGTGGAATTTTTTTATTAGTGTGGTGAAGCATGTTTAATTTGCAAACTTGTAATTTTCCTATGAAATTCACAAAATATAACTTTGGTCCTGCGACCTGATGAATATTCCTCAAATATTCATGACCATAAAGCTAGCACACAAAAAAAAAAAATTCCGCCCCGAAGGTGTACACATGGTGCAAAGTGAATGGATGCAGGGATATAATGCATAGTTGCATTTATGTACTTTAAAGATAAAAAATGTTAAGAATGCAAAAAGGGTCCCCAAGGCCCACAAAAGGACACATGATTTTGGTTTCAAAGAAAGTAGAGAAGTGATTCATCGGGGATTTCTGGTACTTTTGGGTACTATGTAAAAAAGAAGCTAAAATTACATAAATGGCCCACAGCTCCACTAACATCAAGATATGGTTATGTGTCGTGCCCGTGTTGAAAGTAAAAAGGTGGACGGGGGGTCAATGTTATCAAAAGTATTAAAGTGTTAAAATATGGAAAAATTGGAAAAATGTGCTCCCAAATCCTGCATTGGCGAAGGTGTCTCCATGTGGATGACACTTTTTCAAATTTGAGAAGGGTACAATGAATGGTGACGATGCAATGCATTTATTTCTTCCTCCATTAATGTTTCTACTCAAAAATCAAGGACGTATAAATTTTACGAATGCATTCTTCATTTATGAGTATTTTTTTGGTTCTTGTTATTTTTATCAAAATGTCTTATTATGAGCTATTGCATTTTCAATTGTGGAATTTGACTGGAGAACCAAAGGATTGCAAAATTCACTATTTTAGTTTCGAATCACTAAGGTGTTGTTGGCAAGATTTTTTTTTGGGTGGACAAACTTTTGGATTTCTTACTAATGCTATGGGAATCTGAGTCCCTCTACTTAACCAGTGCAACTACCATATGTGTATGCATGAGAAAATGTGGATTTATGTGGTGGCCTTTTGACCAGGGATCCAATAGGGGCAGCTCCACTGAACCTATAGCGGAAAATCTTAGCAGATCTCCTGCAAGAGAGAAATTTGTCTAAAGGAGTAGAGAAAGGGGAGTGAGAAATGAGATAGGGAGAACTAATGCTGTAGGTAGGAAATCAAATTGCTTATACACATAAACTAGTTAGAAACTTTAACGACATGCATTAAATTGAGAAGAAACAACCATGCAAATGGTAACAAGATGAGATAAGAATTTGTTGAACTCAAAGTTTCATAAAATCTCCTCATTCAAAGAAAGCTACAAACTCCTTCTTCTTATATTCATGCTTAAATAGGAGTTGTACATAATGTGGGAATGGAAGAAATTTGAGAAGGGGAGTAAAGTAAAATAAAATGGCTATCCCCTTTGCTTTCTCTATGTATAATGCACTCTGTGAGTATTACAAGATCAATTTCCAACCATTTGAAATGGGAATGGCTTTATAATTTATAGATTAGATTTGAATCCTTGTCTTCTTCGTGATCTTTCAAATAACTTAATATGACTTAAGAAGGTTCATATTCCACATTAAATATTTAAATTCCTTTTATAATAGCAAGATGACTTAAAGCTACATTATATTTCTAAAATCACTTAATTCATATTAAAAATTGTAACCCTCAACATAAAAATATAACAATGAAGAGAGAGAGTGTCATATGAGAAGAGAAGAGAGAGAGAGAGAAAGAAGAGGAAGAAGAATAAGAGATGTCATTCCTAGATGAAGTTTGATGATCCTCGCTGATGGAAATATCTTTAATGCGACAAAGTTCTTGAATGTCCCTTTGTACCAAAACTTTCCTTTGAGTGTGACTTACTATTTTTAGTAAATTCCGCAAATGAGATACTTACTATTTTAAGTAAGTGATGATTATTTCTTCTTCTTGACCATCGTGATGTAATGAAATCCCTTATTCGATCCTGTACACACTACCCTTGCCTCACCCGCTTCTTGGGGTGACTTACTATTTTTAGTAAAGCACCCATATAAAGGACTTACTATTTTAAGTAAGTGGTCATTTTCACTATTTTCTACTATGAACACTCATTCTAGTTTCGTCATGATCTTCAATTCTCTCCACCTTTATGTTAGCTACTTTTGATAATGAATTTTCGAGCATAACAAGTATGTATAGGAAAAATTGCTATTTTTAGAAAGTGTGCTTCCATTGCTCAATTTGTGATGGAACATATTTTTTTGGACTCGTATTTTTGTTATGATCAAACCCTTCAAATTTCACATAGTTTTGTTGTCTAGAATGATTGGAAATAATTTTTGAAATTTTGACTTGGCAATGGCTTTGGGTATGGAGATACCATGGTGGCCATTAATGGAGCTTGAAAATTTTAGGTAAGGTTTTTGTCTCTGTTTGAGATGAATACAACTCCATTGCAACAATTTTTTCATTTGGAGCTCGTGTGTAAGTTTTTAGCTCCACTCCTATTGCCAGAATGATGGGAAATCTGACGAATGTGAGCTGGTGCATGAAGAGTAGATTTTTGTTCAGAGAAAATGATTCTGGGCACCATTTGACCTCTTGTTTGTTGCATCTTGATTTTCTTGAAAAATGTGAAATTCTTCAAAATATGGCATCTCGATCCAGACTTGTACTTTGTAAGATATGATGAGTTTTTGATCAGGTGACTTTGTAGTTATCCGATGAAAAATCTCCATTTTCTCTTTCATTCTTCGTCATTCCACTCCATTTTTCTCTGAGGCCTACATATTTTCTATGTATTCATGATGTGGAGAGATTTTGGTGATCATGATGAAGCTGGTTGGAGATCAGCAATGGCGGATCGGGTGTCTAGACAACCAAGCACAGAGCCATGGCATAGAGAGAAGTTGTGAAGGAGAAATGAGGGGAAAGAAATGGCTAAGTGCCAGATTTGAATATTCAAAAATTGCAGATGGAGGGGGGCTGGGTGAAATTTTATGTCCCTGATATCCCTAACCTTAGGGATGTGAGGGACATCAATTTCCATGGTGGTCAAGGTGATGACATGTGTCCTCAATCCGATGGCACAGGATTTGCTTGAAAAAATACACCTGGGAGCTGAAATTCGGTCACGTGGGTGTCCAAATGAATCCCCATAGGGTCTGGGAACATTTTTCCATGTATTATGTCCCCCACCTTAGGGACATAAGGGACATCAGTTTCCACAGTGGTCCTGGAGCTGACACGTGGCACCAGATCCAACGACAGGGAATGGATGCTCCAAAAATGCACCTGGGAGCTGAAAGTCGGTCATGTGGGTGTCCAAATGACTCCCCATAGGGGATGGGTACATTTTTCCATGTCTGATGTCCCCCACCTCAGGGACATAAGGGACATTAGTTTCCATGGTGGTCCTAGAGCTGACACGTGGCACCCGATCCAACGAAAGGGAATGGAATGCTCCAAAAATACACCTGGGGGCTGAACTATCAATTCTAGAGGTCATATGAGGGTCTAAGAGGTCACATGGGGGATGATAGGGCTTCAAGGGGGCTAGGAACATTTTTCAATGGTTGGTGTACCTTGACCTTCAGGGAATTCAGGGATGATGAAATCCCACTAGGCTCCTAGTGCTAACATGTGTCCTCCTGAAAAATTGATTAAGTCTCGAAGTGCCTTTGAAACTTGTGAAAGATGATAACTTGAGCTCATGGTGGAATTTATTAGTGTAAAATTTTATATGATCACTTGACTGTAAATGGAATTTTAAATCCAATGGTTGGGGTATCATGTCTTGATTCTTCCATCTGATTCCTAAAAAAGAGGAGTTTTTGATTTGAGACTCCACTTGTTCCTGAGAAAAAATACCTTCAAATCCTGATGCACCAAAGTGTTGTGAAAAATATTATTTCACCATAATGTTAGGTCTTTAAATTATATTTCTGTATGATGTTTTTTTTACTTCTAACTCCATCTAGAGCTCCTAGAATCTTCTTCTAAAGCCCAATGGTTGTTTTAGGTTTGTGTGCTACCTAGGCTTGCAAACCCTATTTTTCTCTCAAACTGCTCAAAGTCTTTCAAAAATTCCCCAAGCCTTCCAAAATAATTTCCATGATGTTATAAAGTCTTCCATTCACATCCATGTTTAATTTTGACCTTTTGTTCCACTCCAGGGGGGTTGATCTGATCCTAGGAAGGCCAACGATAACCCTTCCCTATACTGCCAGAAGATAGTGTCTTTTCAGAACTCCCTAAAATCACCTAGGGGAAATGAATAGACTTTCCTAAATCACCTAGGGGGATGAGATAAAATTATTTTTGAGGTCACTTGGACTGAATGGATAGACTCGAGGTGCATAGGAATGATAAAACATGAAAATTTCAGTGCAGGGGTATAGTTGTCATGCTTGGAAACTTCCAATTTCCCTGTTACACATTTACATGGAAACAGTTGGCTCTAGCTTGGGGACATGGCATGGAATGAGTGTAGCAAATACATGACATGGGAATCCAGAATCTCAATTTTAGACCATATAATTTTTTGGCCACTACCTTATCCATTGGGTGTTGCGGAGTCATGTACAACTTACAACAAGAGCTAGAAAAGAAGGAAACAAACACGCACATGAAAAGGACAGAAGGGAAAGACACGACACACAATAGGAAGGGAAACACACCTAACAATCACCTATGGTACAAGGCAAGGGGAAAACCCACTTTCACTGAGGCACTTTTCATTTCTCAAAGTTACCCTTGAAGAGGAAGCACCGAATGATGATGATGTGTGAAGCCATTAACAGGTTCCAAAAATTATCCTCCCCTCATCAATTATTTATGGAAGCCAGGTGATTTCCCAATTTTCTATGTACTTGGTAGGAGTGATTCCATGTGAGCTTCTTGATGCTTAAGTCCTTGCTTGGGAATTCCACTGCCTTCATGGTCTTTGAAGTCAGTTTCATAGTGCATATTGCCTTCCATGTTTATCAATATAGCTGATTTGCCATTGAGCATCTCATCACTTCACCAATGCTGATTTTCTTTCCAATTCCTTGAATCTTCTGAGATACTTTCTTTCCTGGGTCTATGCTCATTGACATTCTTCCATGATAAAACTTTGACTTCATCCTTTATCCTCTGCTCCATTGTGAGGCATGCTTGAGTCCTAACATGGAAGGATTGGATGTAACCTCATACTTGTCTTGTATGTCCATGACACGAGTGAAGAGATCAAGAATCAGCTCAAGGTCTTCCATGACTTCTACTACATCCAAGATTTCTTACACGGAGTTATGCTTCATCATTTCGTGTAGTTCCTCTTTGTTTTCCTTTGAAGAATATTTATCTTGCAGATCAAAGCAACTATCTAGAGGAGTTACCTCATCATCTTGGGAATCACTGAAATTCTAATAATCCTTCATCGAAAAGATTTTCATCTTCAAGAGGTCTCAAAACTCCTTGCTTTAATTTCTTCATCATGGAAAGGTTCTTCCTCTTTGAATGGGAAAGAAAACACCTCAATTTCATCATTACATCCATCAACCATTAGCTCAAGAGTGGTATCATACTTTTCAATATGGACAACCTTCACATTGGTTAAGGCTTCCAAATCAACTTCAAGCTTTTCTTGTAGATTTTTGGCTTGCATCAAGAGCTCGAAACTGAGCTCAAAATTTTCAGTTTCTTCTATAGATCTAAGCATTTCTTATACAAAAATTTATTTCAAACCTTTCATGGGCTCATCAGAAGCTGATTTTGTATTTCTGTAGATGGCTTGGTTGAGGTCATATTTATCCATAAATGGGAATGAGAATAACTCTACATCATGGATAAACACATATGTTGATTTTTCTGCTTGAAAATCCCCAAGAACCATTTCCTCTTCTTCACGATTCGCATCAGCTGGCAGTTCAGAGCTTCATTCTTGTAACTCGAATCTCCTTAATGCTTCTTCAAAATCCAAATATCTCCAGGAAGGCATGTCTGGACCTATCAGGATGGGTATATCCTCTTCCTCCTCAGTCACCACAAAGTGATTCATCCACCTACTATCCTGGTACAAAATGTTAGCTTCTGGGCTTCTAGAATTTTTTACAGTGTACCTCATCTTCTTTTCTGGAAGAAATTTCTCCATGTCTCCCTTCAGTGGTATGGTTGCAGATGACCAATTCATCTGAATTTTACCTCCCAAGTCTCAACAGAAACTTCTACTCAACAACATTACAAATGAGGCTGGGACATTGGCTACCAAAATCATCATTGAAATCTTCTTGTCTGGAAAATTGGCAAGAGACACCTATGCATCTTTGACCTTCCCTACAAGTGGGACCTTTATTGACTCCAAAAAGTAACAAGAGCCACTAGGTGGAGACATGGTGAGTTTGAGAGCTTTAACAACCTTCAAAGGCATCACATTATCTGAGGCACCAAAATCTATTATGTAATTATTCAGTACATATTCTCTAATAAGAAGGGAGACATAAAAAGGTTCAAATTTATCATTCTTTGATGCACTCAGAGAAATAATTTTCTGTGAGGGAGGTGTAGGTAAGTTTGGTAGCATGCCTTTAGAACTAGATGCTACAACATTGGGTGTTAGACTACCACTCCTGATATATGAGATAAACCTCTCAAATTGTTTAGGATGAGTCCGCAAATATTTAGTTTCAGTAATATGCACTTTTTCCTTTTTTATATATTTTATGAAGTCAAAGTGAGAAGATGCAGGAAAGGGGGGTGAAGGGACTGATTTTGGAGTCTGGATAGGCTTGGGAGCAAGATTTGATGTTTAAGGGATGAATGATATTTTAAATGGAACACTAGGATATTTCAAGGTATTAGATTTTACAGGAGTAGATTTAGATTTAGACTTGGAAGAGACATCAGAAGACTTACTTGGGATTGTGGGAATCTTCTTACTTGTTACAGGGTTAGGCTCCAATAATGCAGACTTCATGGAAGATGGAACTGCAGATCCTTGACTGATTAATTTATTTTGTAGATTTGTCATAGGAGGATCATTAACCTTGTTTTCTTTTGTAGCAGTGGAGGGAGATTCTCTTTTCTCAGACTGAGAACTAGTGAATAACACACATGAGAGACTGGGTGCATCCTCTTCATCTTCTTCATCACATCAAGAATACTAATAGAATCTGATTTTTGTATCGTTCTCAAGCTCATCATTTTCTAGGAAATCACCAGTTTCACTTTTTTGTTCAAGCTCTTCTTCATCTTCTTGAAAAATACAATTTATGTTCACATGTGGGGCCTCTAAGGTAGGCCTTTGGGGTGCTCCTACAATCTTATGTCTGTTTCTTCTTTGAGAAGATACTCATTCAAACATTTCCCTCTTCAAATATGCCATCTCATTTGCCAACTTTTATAGCCATGGATTGGTTATCTCATCTCCAAGATATTGGGCCTTTCCCTTTGATGGATTCTTGATCTTCCCAAAGAGGATGAGATAATCCTCAAGTTCAATCTCCATCCTTGTGCTTCTACAATGGTTCTTGGTTGGGCTCTTCACAGAAAAAATCCTACTTCTGATGATTGACCATTGATGAAGAATCTCTTGACATTGTTTTGAAATGGTGAATCCTCTTCAAGTAACCTGAGAAGAAACCATTCAAAATGAGCCATGAAGTCTCTCATGGTTTCATTTTCTCCTTTCCTCATTTGATCCAACTACACAAATATGTCTTAACAATCTTCATTTGATTTAAATCTTTCCTCAAAGGTAGCCTTGATGTCATCCCAACTAGTGACGGACTAGGCGAGAAGGAGGTAAAACCATTTTGCTACTTTTTCTTGGAGGGACTCCACGAACATTCTCACCACAACATCTTCATGTTAGACACCAAGAATTCCACATGATGTTGTGAAGGCAGTGATGTGTTTTCCGGAAGTTGTGTTTTATCACCTTTGAACTTTGGAAAGTTCTTATAGGAACTTTTTGGTAGATCGTGGAGAGGTGGTTCAAGAGAAAGTAGGCCCATATTCCTTCCTAGAACAATGGGTTGAGGTATTCCTTCTTCATATTCCATTTTTGTCTCTATTTCAAATTTTACTTCAGCCAATTATCATTCAAATTATAGCACTAGAAAAATATGCAATAGGAATATGAAAAGACACCGTAGAATCTGAAAAGTCACATGCAGAAATCAGCAATGTGTCTTTTAGCAATGAACTTTCATGAACTCTTTTATCTTTTCATTTTTTCAATATTTGATTTTTTTTTTGTATTGTGGGACCTTGTAGTCATATTCAGGTGTAGATGCTGCTAAATCTTCCCCATGGTGGGCACCAAAAACTATTGGCGAGAAACTTTGTCAAGTGGACAAAATTTTGGATTTTTTTCTAATGCTCTAGGAATTTGAGTCCTACTACTTAACCGGTGTAGTTTTCATATGTGCATGCGTAAGAAAATGTGGATTTACATGGCGGCCTTTCAACCAAGGATCCAATAGGAGCACTCCACTGACCCTACGACAAAGCTAGCAATCTCTTGCTAGGGAAGAATTTGTTTGCAGAGTGGGAAAGTGAAGTGAGAAAAGAGATAGGAGAACTAATGTTGCAGGTAGAAAATCAAATTCCTACACATAAACGAGTTAGAAACTTCATGACATGCATTAAATTAAGAGGAAACAACCCTATGAATGATAGCAAGACCAAATAGAATTTGATGAACAAAAAGAATCATGAAATCCCTTAGTCAACAAAAGCTAGAAACTCCTTTTTGTATTGATGCTTAAACAAAAGTTGTACATAATGTGGGAATGGAGGAAATTAAGAAGGGGGGAGGGAATAGAAGAAACTAGCTATCTCCTTTTCTTTCTCTAGGTATAATGCACTCTTGAGTTTACAAGATCAATTTCCAACCCTTTGAAATGGGAACGGATTTACAATTTATAGAATAGAATTGACTCCCCATCTTCCTCATGACCTTTCAAATACCTTAATATGACTTAAGACTGTTCATATTCCACTTTAAATATTTAAGTCCCTTTTATAATAGCAAGGTGACTTAAAGTTACATTATATTTCTAAAGTCACTTAATTCATATTAAAAATTGCATTCCTCAACGCAAAAAATAACATTTAGGAGAGGGAGTGTTGTATGAGAAGAGAAGAGAGAGAGAGAAAGAAGAGGAGATGTATTCCCATATGAAGTCCGATGATCCTCGCTGATGGAATTCTTTGATGTGACGAAGTTCTTAATGTCCCATTATGCCAAAACTACCCTTTGAGTTTAAATTAATATTTTTAGTAAATTCCTAGATGAGATACTTACTATTTTAATTAAATGATGATTCTTTATTCTTCTTAACCATCGTGATGTAATGAACTCCCTTATTTGATCCTGTGCTAATACACTACCCTTGCATCACCCACTTTTTGGGGTGACTTACTATTTTTAGTAAGCACCCATATAAAGGACTTAATATTTTTAGTAAGTGGTCATTTTCACTATTTTCTTATCTGAACACTCATTCTAACTTCCTCATGATCTTCAATGCCCACCGCCTTTGTCTCAAGTAATTTTGATGATGAATTTCCAAGCATAGCAAGTTTGTATAGGAAAACTTGCTATTTTTAGAAAGTGTGCTTCTAGTGCTCAATCTTTGACAGAACATAATTTTTTGGACTCATCTTTTCATTACGATCACACCCTCCAAATTTCACATAGTTTTTCTGTCTAGAATGATTGGAAATAAATTTTAAAATTTTGACCTGACAATGGCTTCGGGTGAAGAGATACCATGGTGGCCATTAATGGAGCTTGAAATATTCAGGTCTAATTTTTGTCTCTGTTTTAGATGAAAACAACTCCATTGTGATAGGTTTTTCATTTAGAGCTCATGTGCAATTTTTTAGCTCACTCCTATTACCAGAATGATGGGAAATCTAACGAATGTTAGCCGGTACATGAAGTGGGATTTTTATTAGAGAAAATGATTATGGGCACAATTTGACCTCTTGTTTTTTGTATCATGATTTTCTTGAAAAATGTGAAATTCTGCAAAAATACGGCATCTCGATCCAACTTGTACTTTGTAAGATATGATGAGTTTTTTATCAGGTGGCTTTGTAGTTATCTAGTGAAAAATATCCATTTTCTCTTCATTCTTCATCATTCCACTCCATTTTTCTCCGAGACCTACATATTTTCTTTGTATTGATGGTGTAGAGGGTTTGGTGATCATGATGAAGCTAGTTTAGATCAGCAATGGCAGACCAGATGTCTAGATAAGAAAGAACACGACCATGGCATGGAGAGAAGTTATGAAGGAGAAACAAGGGGAAAGAAATGGCTAAGTGTCGGATTTGAATATTCAAAACTTGTAGACAGAGGGGTTGGGAAAATTTTTATATCCTTGATGTCCCTGACCTTAGGAATGTGAGGGACGTTAATTTCCATGGTGGTCAAGGTGATGCCATCTATCCTCAATCCGACGACGGGGGATTTGCTTGAAAAATGCACCTTGGAGCTGAAAGTCGGTCACGTGGGTGTCTAAATGACTACCCATAGGATCTGGGATAATTTTTCCATGTCTAATTTCCCCCACCTTAGGGACATATGGGACATCAATTTCCATGGTAGTCCTGGAGTTGACACGTGGCACTAGATTTGACGACAGGGAATGAATGCTCCAAAAATGCACCTGGGAGTTAAAAGTTAGTCATGTGGGTGTCCAAATTACTCCCAATCAGGGATGGGAAAAATTTTCCATGTTTGATGTCCCCCACCTCAGGAACATAAGGTAAATTAGTTTCCACGATGGTCCTGGAGCTTACATGTGGCACTAGATCCTACGGTAGGGAATGGATAATCCAAAAATACACCTTGGGACTTAATTATCGAGTCTTGAGGTCATATGAGGGTCCAAGAGGTCACATGGGGGATGAGAGGGATTCAAGGGGGTTGGGAACATTTTTACAACCTTGATTTCCCTTACCTTGAGGGACATTAGGGACACAAAATCCCACCAGGCTCCTGGAGTTGACACATTTCCTCCCAAAAATTTGGCTAAGTCCTCAACTTGTGATAGTGATAAATTGAGCGCCCGATGGAATTTTTTGCCAAAATGTTATATGATTCTGAATTTAAATTTCCTTTTAATCAAATGGTGGGGGTCTCATTTCTTGATTAATCCATTTTTTCCCTCAAATATTGGTGTTTTTATTTGAGACTCCATTTGTTCCTGAGAAAAAATACCTGCAAACCTGATGCGCTAAAGTGTTGTGAAAAATATTATTTCACCATCATGTAGGGCTTGGAATTATATTTTAAGAGATTTTTTTTTACTTATAACTCCATCTAAAGCTCTAGAACTTATTTTGAAGCCCAATGGTTGTTTTAGGCTTGTTTAACTACCTAGGCTTGTGAACCCTATTTTTTCTCAAACTACTCCAAGTATTTCAAAAATTTCCCAACCCTTCCAAAATAATTTCCATGATGTTCTAATGTCTTCCATTCACCTCCATGTTAAATTTGTACCTTTCTTTTCACTCTAGGGGGGTTGATCCATCCTTGAGAAGGTCAACGATAACCCTTCCCTATACTGCCAGAAGATAGTGTCTTTTCATAACTCCCTAAAATCACCTAGGGGGAATGAATATAATTTCCTAAATCACCTAGGGGGATGAGATAAAATTATTTGGGATGTCACTTGGACTAAATGGATAGACCCGAAGTGCCTAGGAATGATAAAACTTGAAAATTTTGGCGCAGGGGTATAGTTGTCATGCTTGAGAACTTCCAATTTACCTGTTACACATTTACACGACAATAGGTGCCCACGAAAGACTGGTAATAAATTGAAAATATATTGTTTTCTTCTTGTTGGCAAGGTCAATGAAGATAAAGCTAGGTTTTTTCGAAGATGTATACTTTACCGTCTTCCCTTCTTGCTTATATTAGGAATCACAAGCAATATGGATAAGATTACATATACATATTTAATGGGTGTCGATTTAAATGACTTCCTCCAAAGGCTAAGTGATCCCCATAAGAATGAATAATGTAAAGTGATTCAAGAAAGCTACATTTCTGAAGTTGGTGCTATCTCGCCTTCTGTTCATTGCCCGGAGTTAGTATGGTATTGTGCCATGAATTACGATACTGAAAAGAGAGAGGTGTTAGATGGAAGTGGGGATGCAATATTGAAGTTAACACCAGCTGCTATCAGGATTATGTTAAAATTTCCTATTATCACAACCGCAATCACCATAGGCATTAAATTGTCTCTTAGCGATTATCAAGAAAAGAAGAAGGATTTTGCCAAATTTATAAGTTCAAAATGGCTCCTCATAGAAAAGACAACTATTAGGATCCCTAAGAAACTAGTTAAAGCATAGTTTACTAAGGGGGAAGAGGATCTTATTGTACTATTGAGCCGAATGGTAGGTCTAGAAGCAACGAATGAATTTAAGGAATGGATGACTACATACATGTCAATTATCCTAGAGAGAAAAGTAAGTATTTGTTGGGCTACCTTCATTAAAGATGCACTTCATGAACACATGGTATCTCTGGTAGCGAGAATTGAGATGGGAGAAATTGTAAACCTTGAATTCTATATGATGACATACCTCATTTATAATGTTGCTTGCCACAAATGTTTCCCAGGGCTATCACCACGTGTTTATCTCAAGCGTTGTCAAATGAATGAGATTTTTCCTCAACTACATTTGTCTAACTAGAGTGGAAATGTAAGGTTAGTAAATGATGCCTTTTTTGCACCAATCATCCATCTTTTTGAACCAGAATGGGGGCAATATAGAATTTCTCAGTAGGTCAAATGTTTAACTCTAGAATATGGTTGTTACTTTATTCAGTATAAGAAATTCACATATATAAGAGTCAACGGTTTTGAAGGAAATCCTTATAAGTTTCCCTGGTATGTTGATGAAAAAAGAGTTTTATGTGAGTTGGCAAGGAAATTGATTCCTGTACATAAGTTGATTGCTAGAAAGCATAGAACAAATATTAAGTTCCCCATTAAAATTTGAAGGTATTCATGTACTTTTGTTATAAATGCTAGGTTAATCGGTGAAGAATTGGAGAAATTTAACATGGAAAAGTTTAACACAAGGCCAAATTATGATATTAGATGGGTTTTCACAAATATTACAAACACTTTTGATCATGACCCCTATTTTGAAGATCACTACATGAATTGTAGAGATGAGGAAGAAGTTAGGTTAAGGTAGTTTTCCAGGATGACCTTGTCACAAATAATTGAATATAAAATTACAATTATCCCAGAGGGGATTGTAGATGATCCTTAGACAATAAGAAAGTTCTATATTGATCAGAAAGTGGAGGATCAGCCCATTTCTTCTCCATACTGGAATGTGGATGAATCTGATGTTCCTTATTTGAGAATAAATGATGTTATAAGGAGAATTATAAATTTGTTGACATAAAATAATACTGATCCATCAATCCATAACACAAATATCTTAAGCAATTTTAGGATATTGGGGAATATGAGTGAGGACATTCCACCCCTGAGGGAGGATGTAGAAAAAAAGGATCCACTAGGTGGAAAATCCCCTCAATTACAAAAAAAATACCTACTACTGAATTTATTGATAAATGGACATTGGCTGCTAGTGGAATTGGCACTTCTATGTCAGTTCTCATGTAGAAGACTGAAGAAATGCTTTTAAACTCTATGGGTAATACTTCCATTACTTTTCTAGTGCCCCTTCAGGAAAAAGGGAAGGGCCTAGAAATGCAGGTTGTTCATCTAAGTGTCTCACCTAGGCCACATAGTACTGCAATATTTATGAGTGGGGCCTTTGCAAGTGGTCACATTCAACCTACGCCACACAAGGATAAAAGAGAAACAACACCAAATTTGAGCGAACACACAAAATACCGAATATTTTCAATCATCCAATCTTGGTAAGAGTGTGTTCCCGTATGCTAAAGAAGTTCAAACACAGGGATGGGGTAATTGATCCCCCAAAAATGGAGAAAACTAATATCTTCCAGAATTAGTAGGATGCATCATTGCCACATGTGGAACAATCAAATCCTATGATCTTTCCTTCACCCCTCATGGAAAAATCAATGGAATGTACTCAAAACCTAGTTCCCTAGAGAAATACTGTAGTTAATCTGGTGGACAGTCATTTTTTTACTCCATGTATGAAAATTCCTGAAGCACTACTTGTTAGGGATATCAATGCACCTCCAATTGAAATAATGCATGAATTTGTAAATGTAGTGCCCACTTCCCTTTGACACTTTTAGATACTAATTTTGATACTATTGATCATATTATGGACACTATTATGTTTTGTTTCAGTATGATGGTTAGATGTTAGATGATGGATTATTATTGATCTGGATTCAGTCATTATGCATGGTGGTTACTAGAGACATTTTATATGTGGTTGATGATATACTGTTTGACATGGACATATTATGGATGTTGATTTGGACTTGTGACATTGGATATTTTGAGTATTGATGACGATATAGTTGATTTATGAATTAAAAATGATAATGTTGAATTATTGATATTGTTGTGATTCATGTGTTTAGATAATCTTGAAATGTTGTTTATATAATTTTGGATGTTCTGATATGGCCATGAAGCTGAAGGATGTATTTTCATTTTTGTAGGTTAAAAATCACAACAATGTCGGGGGACTGGAGACTAACCATATTAGAATTCTAGGTGAAATCAACAAGGCCACCATGGCAACTGTTTTGTGTGTGTGTGTGTGTGTGTGTGTTTATTAGGAATTCCCATGGGGGGGAATTTCTATTATATGTGACCATGGGATATGCATTCTATTTATGTGTTCCCTTTTAATTATTGTTGTATGTATTTTATTAGTAATGTGTTCCTTCTTGTAATTAATTTAAATGTGGTAGATTAATGTGAGAGATCATATAATTAAACTTTAATTAAATTAAATTGGGGACATGGAATGTAATTAATGAAGTTGTTGATTTTAAATGTTAATGTTGGAAGAGTGTGTAAGAAGGTGTAAGGGATATGTAAGAGTCATGTAAGAAATATTTTGGAAGGTTAAACACTTCAACTCCTTAGGAATTCGAATTTATCCTTGGAGGCCGAATTTGGAGGCTTGTGGGACAAGTTAAACTTGTCCCACACCACTTAAAATGACTCACCAACCATATCTATGGTTTGGAGGGTAAATTTAGGATTTTTTATTGCATTTTGAAATAAAAATTTGGAATTTTTAATTACACTTATCTTACATATTTTAAATTCAGTCTGTTTGGAGTATGGGTCATTTTGGTGTGTGTAAGTCATATTGTCATTTCATTTATTGTGATTTGGTGACTAATGTTGATTTCCTCTTAGGGTTGAGGATGAATGATGTGGCATCCCACATGGATCCACATCATCCTCTTCTCTTCCCTCTCCTTTAAAAGTGAACCTCCTTGCTTATTTTGGGTTGTTGAAACTTTTTTGATTTCCTCTTGGGGTGCATTTTTCTTTCTTGCTGATTGGGGAGTTTGTTGTGGAAGAATCTTAGAGTCATTTACATGCTTGAACATTGTTTGTTTTAGACTGCACTTTGACATATTTGAAAGCTTGTGGATCTCGGAACAAACTACATTATGGAGAGGTAGGATCTTGAGCTTGTTTTTAATGTTTTCTTTCTCTTGCATGTATGTTAAAATGGTGAATGTGTTTTGTGTTCTTGGTTGGTTAGGTAGACTTCTTAGGACATGGTGTAGGAGAAGGCTATGGGGATTTCCAATGGGGGCATAAGGGATTGCCAATGGCACCAATTTTATTGTGGAGGGAGTTTTGGATTGGGATTCACCTTGGAAAAGACACTGCTTACATTTATTACTCTTGGGGGGAGCATAAGGGAGAAAATTTTTGGGGGGAATAAGTAGGGGTTGGGAGATATAATTTTTATGGGATTTGATATGTTTATTGGTGGTATGATTCAGGTGGATGCCTGATTCCAAATAGGGAGGCATAAGTAGATTCCCCATAGTTCCTTTCTCTTGATGGATTGCTTGATCAATCTTATGTTTTGTGTGAATGTTTTCAAAAGTAGTTGTGAACTGTTTCCCTTTTTTGGAATGTGTATCTTATTGATCTGTACAGGTGAAAATTATGGTTGTGTGTTATGGAAGCCATTTTTTCCATGATTTGATTCTCATTCTACATTTAAATATGGTTTAGGGGCTTGGGGGCCAACGAGGAAGGAAAGCTTCTCCTTTCTTATTGGATGTCTTGGTTGGGTGGAGAGAGAATTTCCTTTCCCCATTACTTGTTGTGATCAAAGATGAAAATTTGAAGAAACTAGCATGCTGCTATTTGGAGCAAGAAGATATATAGTTTTGACAGTCCCAATATTTTGAGAAAATTCATCGTAACCTTTCCCACCTTGATTGGATGAGTTGTATAATGTTTATAATGTGAAACCATTGGTATTGATGATGTAAGTTTGAATTTGAATTGAAAAATGTAAAGATATGTTTTCCAGTCTCTGTTTGTAAAAGAAATGAAAAGAATGTATATGTATGGTTTATTGTATTTCAAAGTTTAAAAGAATGAGAATAAGTTGTAAAGATGTTATCTATTTGAATTCAATAAAAGAAATTGCAAGTTCATTCTTATTCACATTGTTGTAATTGAAATGGGAATATCAAATGGTGATTGAGGATGTGTTTTTATTGCAATGCAAAGAAAATATGTATGAGAATGCTAAATTGTATTGTTCTCATTTGAATTGTGCATTAGAAT
The DNA here is from genome assembly GCA_019776745.2 of Taxus chinensis. Taxonomy (NCBI): domain Eukaryota; kingdom Viridiplantae; phylum Streptophyta; class Pinopsida; order Cupressales; family Taxaceae; genus Taxus; species Taxus chinensis. The sequence continues at coordinate 233,728,811 of CM034154.1, forward strand.
TGAAATATGAACTGCAATTTAATTTAGAAATGAATGGTGTTTTTTAATCAAGAAAATGTATTTGAATAGGTTTAGGAAACATATACACATTCAAAGGACAAAATTGATACACAAATTCAAAAGAAATAGTTCACTGTTATGAACTCCAATCTGGCAATTGAATTTTAATTAATATCAATAGTTCATACTTGCACTTAGAAATTAACTTACAAAGATTATGGATTGGCATGCTAAGACTTTTAGGAATCCAAATTGATAAAGAAAACATAAGAAAATAATCGAACCATTGCCAAATTTGAATGAAATTCCCCCTTGGGTCGTTTTTTTGTCTATTGTCGGAAAAATAGAATCTTAAATTAATTGAAAAAATTATCTTTCCAAAAAAAAACACTCTAAACCCTCCCTAAAATAATCCTCCATGTTTTGTTGACATGTTGAGGAACGGAGGAGTTCTAATTTAACCAAATTGAGAATTTGAAAACTGCCAGTTCACTAATTAGAACACTACAGATTTTTTTCCATTAAATTGACACTTCAAACTCATCAATTTCAAAAATTGATGAAACATTTACAAAGAGGGCATTGAGAGCTTTTCCGAAAAGTCCTTTTTTTACTTAAAACTGAGCTTTCTAGCTCTAGTTTATGGCCATTTGAAGTTTTACTTCAATTTGGCATTAAAGAAAATAATAAGATTTAATCTAACTTTAGAAAAATTTAAATTTTGACTTTGGAAAAATTTCCCAAATAGGTCCACGGCTCCTACCATTCCATAACAAATTGGGGCCTGCCACGTGGGCACCCTAGGAGGGGCAGACCAATTTTTAAACTTATGCCTGTGAAAATTTTACCTTGGGAAAAATTTCACATTTTACTCCACTACCCTGCCAGCCCGCAACCAATCACATGCTGCCACATGGCATGGTGGAAGGGCGGACTTTTTTTTTCAAATTTAAAACTTATTCTTTTGAAAAAATTTACTTGGGAAAAACTTTCCATTTTCCTCCGCCATCCCGCAACCAATCAGAGGGCAACACGTGTCCTCTAGGGGCTAAGGCGAAGGTGCGGTTCATTTTAACTTTTTATCCATTTGAAATTTTTTGGAGAAAATTTTCCATTTTAGCACCGCAGCCCACAGCTAATGAGAAAGTGCCACGTGGCAATTTTGGGGTGATAGTGGGTAGGGAGGAACCCCTTGTTTCTTTAGTTTTTGGCCCTTGGAAAAATTCTAAAATTTCTCCCGCGGCCCGCTTCTCTGCCTTCCCCTTAGAATTTTTTCTTCCACAGGTGTGCAGACCTACACACCTTTTTCTTTCTTTCCTCCTTTATTGGGCACAAGGCACTAAATCCACCCACCACTCCACCCTTCCCTTCTCCTTTTCCGCTTGGCACTAGGATTTGACAGTGTCCCTAAGGACCTGTGGGGGCACTGGATGTTTTGTGCCCTTAAGCTTTGCGATGGAAAAATTTCCCTATGCCACCCCGCGACCCACCAAACCACCCAAGGCACATTCCCCCTCCTCTTACCACATGTCCCTAAGAGAAAAGTTTCCCTAGAAACTCCGCACACTCATATCCTGAGTTCTACAAGGAGTTAGGAGGACTTCTTTATATCACCGGAAAGGTGGGAAAATTTCCTATCCATTGTAAATGGTTTAGGGAAATTTTGGAAGTGTTAAGTAAGAGAAAAATCTAGTTAAAACTCTGAGCCTGTTAGAGAGCAGGCATGGGGGTAAATTACTCCCTGAACCTAAATAAAACATGTAACCCTAAATTTTTAACCTTGTGAACTTGATATAAGTTAATAAAGGAAACTTGTGTTTTGGTAAATATGATTTGTTCCAATACCTGTTAGTGAAGACTTATGTTTGGTAACCTGAATGTAGATACTTCTAATAAAAAAAATTAGTCCATAATTTTCTAGATAACCCTAGGTTGTTTCTTAGGTCTTAAGTGGTTGTTTAAATGGGCACTACAGTTTGGTATTAGAGTAGTGGTTCAAATGCTTGGACCATTGGGCACACTGGGAAAAAACTTGAGAACATGGAAACTTAACGCTAACCACCTTAAATCTAGAAAACAACTATCAGATTTTGAATATTTTTATAAACATGGAGGCTATGTATAACTTAGTAAATGAAACTAACTGTCACTTGTTGTCCTGTGCAGGAGGCTTCAGACGAGTGGGACAAACTTTCACGAGACTCAACTCACCACCCCACCACCACACCACTAGATCAGTTGTGTGCATCCATTCTACCCCGATTCTATAGACCCTCTCAGGATGTTACTGCCACTCTACGCAAGGATTAGGTGTAGGGTAGGAAGCTATTCATGATTAGAGTCCTTCTATTCGAGGGTCCAAGTATCTCCATCAACTCAGCGAGGAGAAGAGGATAGACTCCCATGTGGGAGTCATTCAAAGTAGATCACCACCTAGGAGACAGAGTGACAGAGTCCAAGCATAGCAGATAGGTCCTCAGAGCCTAGATTAGGGATTGCGAGTAGAGAACCTAGAGGCCGAAAACCCACACAGTAGATCTTTCCAAAAAAAACACTCTAACCCTCCCCTAAAAATAATCCTCCAATGTTGTTTGACATGTTGAAGTGATGGAGGAGGTTCTAAGTCAACCAAATTGAGAATTTGAAAACTGCTAGTTCACTAATTACAACCCTGTAAATTTTTTTCATTAAATTAACACTTCAAACTTCATTAATTTCCAAAATTTATGAGTAGTGTAAACAGAGGGCATTGAGGGATTTTCGAAAAGTCCTTGTTTACTCAAAACCAAGATTTCTAGCTCTAGTTATGGCCATTTGAAGTTTTACTTCGATTTGGCATTAAAAAAAAAAAAGATTTATTAGCTAAGAAAATTTAATTTGGACTTTGGACAATTGCCCATAGTTCCACACCCCTGCCATTCCATAACCATCAGGCCTGCACAGGGCCCCCTAGGAGGGGCAGACCATTTTTTAAACTTTGCACTTGGTGAAATTGTTACTTTGAAATTTCACTTTTACTCCACTACCCGGCCGCTCCCCGGCACCAATCACATGCTGCCATGGCATGGTGGAAGGGCGGACTTTTTTTTTTTCAATTTAAAACTTATTCTTGTGAAAAAATGTACTGGGAGAAGAATTTCCATTTTTCCTCCACCAGCCTGTAGCCAATCAGATGCACAGCGGGTCCTCTATTGGCTAGGCCAGGTGCGTGTTCAGTTTTAACTTTTATCCATTTGAAATTTTTTGTAGAAAATTTTCCATTTTAGCACCGCAGGCCCACAGCTATGAGAGTGCCACGTGGCAATTTGGGGTGATAGTGGGTATGGAGGACCCTTGGCTTTCTTAGTTTTTTTTTGGCCCTTGGAAAAGTTCTAACATTTCTCCCACGGCCCCTTCTCTAGCTTCCCCTTAGGCAAGTTTTCTTCCACGGGTGCAGACCGACACACCTTTTTTCTTTCTTTCCTCCTTTATTGGGCACAAGGCACTAAATTCCCCCACACATCCACCCTCACTTCTCCTTTCCGCTTGGCACTAGGATTTGACAGTGTCCCTAAGACTGTGGGGGCACTGATGTTTTTGTGCCCTTAAGATCTTTGCGATGGAAAAATTTCCCTATTCCACCAAGAGTGGGCAAGGTAGAGGTGCAGGAAGATGGGAGGAGCCCCGCCTTCCGAACACCCCAGGCCTTCCCCGCCTCCTCTTACCCACATGTCCCTAAGAGAAAATTTCCCTAAAACTCCGCACACTCCTATCCTGATTCTACAAGAGTTAGGAGAACTTTCTTTATATCACGAAAGGTGGGAAAATGTGCCTATCCTTGTGACAATGGTTTAAGGGAAAATTTTGGAAGTGTTTAAGTAAGAGAAAATCTAGTTCATACTCTCCTGACCGTTTGAAAGGCAGGCAGGGGGTAATTACTATTGCTCCTGACAACCTAATAAAACCCAATGTAACCCTAAAATTTTTTTTAAAACTTGTTACGATCTAAGTTCATAAGGAAACTTGTGTTTTGGCAGAATATGATTTGTTCCAATACCTGTTTGGTGAAGAGCTTAATGGTTGGTAACCTGATGTAGATACTTGCTAATAAAAAATTAGTCCTATTTCTAGATAACCCAGTTGGTTTTTCTTGGTCTTAAGTGGTTGTTTAATGGCACTCAGTTTGGTATTAATAGTGTGGTTCAAATGCTTGGACGCAATTGGGGCACACTAGAAATACTTGAGACATGGTAACTAACCTAACACTCCTCGCCTTAATCTAGAACACTTATCAGATTTGAATAGTGTTTAAATACTTGAACATGTTAACTTTGTAAATGAACTAACGTCAACTGATGGTCTGTGCAGGAGCTCCACGAGGTGGGACACAACTTTCACGGAGACTCAAACTCACCACCCACCAACCACCACCAACCACTAGATCAGTGTGTGGCATCCATTGCGTAACCCCAGATTCTCATAGACCTCCAGGATTTTATGCACTCTACGCAAACAGGATTAGGGTTTTGAAGGGTGCAAGCTATTCATATAGAGATCCTTCTATCGAGGGTCAAGTATCCTCCCAACTCCGCAGGAGAAATATCAACTCTCCCATATGGAGTCAGTCAAAGTAGATTCACCACCTAGGACAGAGTGACAGAGTTCAGAGCATAGAATCGGACCGTATCCTCGAGAGCCCTAGGATTAAGGGATGAATCGGTAAGAGACCTAGAGGCCGAAAAACCACAGCAGTAGATCACATTGGGGAGATCCTGAAGCTTAGGCCCTTACACTACTCAAGTGATATGGGTAGATTTCAGGCAAAGGCCTGGCTAGTGAGCTTGGGTAGTTGCTTCAAGCTTTTTCCTTGTTCTAGAAACACGAAAGCCAGTTGGTGTCCATTACTGAGGAATGTAGCAGGAGTATGGTGAGGATAGAGGCGAGCAGAAGCTCTAATGTAGATTCATAGATAGTACTAGAGTGATTTGAGAAGAGCAGAGTAAGATGTCTATCACGAGGTTCATACAAAGAGGATTGAGGAGTTTTCCATGACCTCTAGCAATGGATTCCTCTATTATTTGGCAGAGTATGAAGTAGAGTCTAGATCTACTTCAATTATGTATAGTAATGGTAGGAATGACATGTTGGCAGATTCATCGTTCATCCGGCTGATTGATATTAGAGGTGTAGTGTGGATTCACTATCCATATACTTTAACAGAGGCCATTGAGAAGGCCTATATTGTAGAGGAGACTCGGGGTAAAACCCAGTAGGCTAGAGACCGAGTCAGGAGCTGCATTCAGAAGATGTAGGATAGTAGATTGAGGGGGTTAGTTCCTCCTCCTCGTGGTGGTCAGCATTCCTCATAGTCATCCTTTCGGCCATAGTAGTAGTCCCGTCCACCTTATAGACCTCTAAAGAGAGATGATGCACAAAGAGGTCAGAGCATGGGGCCTCCTCCTAGGGGTCCCATCAGGACACAAGGTGGACCTAGACCTCAGTCAATAGGAGCTTGCCAATAGAGACTATAGTATACCATAGCCGGATCATCAAGATCCACACCATAGGATTCTGAGGAACCTACTAGAGGTGATACTCATTGGAGAGGATCAGGTGGTTGTTTTGGATGTGGAGTAGTTGGAAATTTCTGGAGAGATTATCCTTAGAACCCTAACAAGGGTAAGGCACAGGTTTTAGAGATAATAATTGGTGACATGGGATGTAGTCATAGGATTTATGCAGTAGTTGAGAACCACCAGGTAGAACACCAAAGCACAGTCATTGAGACCATAGGTAGCATTGGTTGTATTCCTACCTATGTATTGTTTGATTCTGGTTCTTCTGATTCTTTCATTGCACCATCTTTAGTAGAGTGATGCAAGTTGGTGGTAGTTAGGTAGGGTTTTAGTTGGGATGTCAAGATGGCTTCTGGAGCCAAGATATTTATGGAATCCTTAGTTAAGGAGTGTGTTGTAGATTTGGAACCTTTCACCACCACCACAAATCTCTGTATTCTTCCTTTGGGCTCAGATGGAGTCATCTTAGGTATGGATTGGTTATCTAAACATAGGGCTAGGATGGATTGTTATCATAAGACTATAGCTTGTGTAGATGATTTATGAGTTGAGTCGGTGATCTTAGGGATCAGGAGACTCGTTTCTATTCACACCATTTCCACTATGCAGCTTAAGCGGTGTGTGCGACAGGGTTGTCAGATGTATGCTGTTACGGTTAGTGACTAGTGGACCATTGCTATATGATCATCCCATCTTGAGAGATTTTTCTAATTTATTTCTAGGGGAGCTACTGGGGATGACACCCCCACATGAGATTCATTTCCATATAGATCTAGTTCCTGGAGCAGATCCTATCTCACGGGAAACTTATCGGATGACCACCCTAGAGCTCTGTGAGCTCAAGTTACAACTTGAGGGCCTTTTAGAGAAGGGCCTTATCCATCCTAGTGTATTCCCTTGGGGTGCACCAGTGATCTTCATGGAGAAGAAGGATGGATCATTGCTGTTATGTATTGATTATCGCCAGTTGATCAAGGTAATGATCAAGAATTGTTATCCTCTTCCTTGTATTGATGACTTGTTTGATCAGATGAAGGGAACCACGGTGTTCTCTAAGATTGATCTTAAGTCAGGCTACCATTAGTTGAGGATTTTGGAGGAATACATTCATAAGACCACCTTCCACATGAGATACGGGAACTATGAGTTCACAGTGGTACCTTTTGGGTTGACGAATTACCCTGCAGTGTATATGAGTTTGATGAATGGGGTATTTAAGACCTTTTTAGATCACTTCATGCTCATCTTCCTAGATAAAATTTTGACATACTCACATACACGTGAGGATAATGAGGGCACCTTCGCTGGGTTCTTCAGTATCTTCTTGAGAAAAAACTTTACAAGAACTTAGAGAAGTGTGCTTTCTTTCAGTCAGAGGTACAATATTTGGGTAATATCATTTCTAGGGAAGGTATCGTAGTTGATCCTTCCAAGATTAGAGCCATTATGGATTAAACAGCACCCACTATAGTGAATGAGGTGCACAGCTTCATGGGATTAGAAGGATATTACCAGAGATTTATTCAAGACTTCTCTCAGATTGCACACCCTATCACTTCCCTTCGGAGGAAAGGGAAGAATATTTTTTAGACAGACAAATGTGAGTAGGCCTTCAGGAAACTAAAGGAGTGCCTTAGTACAACACCCATTATTACATTACTAGATCCATAGGGTGAGTTCTTTGTTTACACAGATGCTTCTTTAGCAGGGATTAGAGGTGTGTTGATGCAGGATGACAGGGTTGTAGATTTTGAGTCTCATAAAGTCAAGGATCACAAGCTTAATTATCCTACCCATGATCTTGAGCTTGTGGAATTTGTGCATGATTTGGTTAGATGGAGACATTTCCTTCTTGGATGGAGATTCACACTCAAGATAGATCATTTGAGTCTTCACCACCTCTTCACGCAGCCCAATCTAAATGCTCATCAGCAGCGTTGGTTGGAGTTACTTTATGAGTATGATTTGGAGATAGAGCATATGAAGGGGAAATAGAATGTGGTAGTAGACGCTCTCAGCAGATGGAAACACGTGGCTATGGAAACCTTAGTGAGAAAAAATTTGTAGAGCAGGATTCTTCAACAGCTTCCTCTTGATAACTTCTACATGGTAGTACGAGCAAAGATCGAGTCAAAGAGACCCCTTGAGGGGAATTTTGATGCTTTTTCCTTAGAGGCAGATGATCTTATCATGCACAGAGGTAGGATATATGTTCCAAGAGATGAAGGCTTGAGGCAGGACATCTTGGTAAAGGCACATCATGCACCCTATTCAGCCCATCTCGGGGTGAAGAAGATGCATGCTACCTTCCAACATTTATACCATTGGAGAGGACTTCGTCGAGATGTGGCTCAGTTTGTGTCATGATGTTTAGAGTTCTAGAGGGTTAAGACTAAGCATTAGCATCCAATATGTCTTCTTTATCCTTATGCCATACTAGAATGGAAGTGGGACACCATTTCCATGGATTTCATTGTTGGTATACCTATGTCAAGATATCACCACGATCCCATTATGGTCACAGTTGATAAATTGAAAAAAGTGGCTCACTTTTCTCTGGTAAAGACCACTTATACAGTGAGAACAGTGGCACAATTATATTTAGATGAGATTTTCAGGTTGTATGGGATTCTATGGAAGATTATTTGTGACCGCAATCCTTTGTACACTTCACACTTGTGGACTACCATGCAGTACTTCCTCAGGACAAGGATTAACTTCAGCACATCATATCACCCTAAGACAGATGGACAAACTGAGAGAGTGAATCAAATTTTGGATGATATACTTAGGATGTATGTGATGGATCAACAGTCTAAATGGGAGGAGTACCTATACTTAGTGGAGTTTGCCTACAATAACAATTTTTAGAGTTTTATAGGCATGGCTCCTTTCCAGGTGTTATATGGTAGAGATTGTAGGACACCCCTTAGCTAGGACAGGTTGGAGGACAGGGTATCTCTTGGACTATATATTTTGCAGGACATGGAGCAGTAGGTAGTGTTGATTAGGAAGAGATTACAGGAGGCATATGATAGGCATAAGAAGTATGTGGATCAGCATAGGATAGACCGTAGTTTTGATGTGGGCATGAAGGTGTTCCTTCGTGTTAGACCACATAAGAGCCCTATCCATTATGGAAAAGGTTATAAGTTAGCTCCTAGATTCATTGGTACTTTTGAGATCTTGGAGAGTATCGGCCCTTTGGCCTACCGTCTAGCATTGCCGCCCAACTTGTCTTCCATACATGATGTGTTTCATGTTTCTGTCATTAGGAGGTACATTACATATCCTTCTCATGTGTTGGACTAGACATCATTGCAAGTGTAGGACCAGGGGAAGGTGACGGTGGAGCCCATCTGTATCTTAGATTGCAGGACCTTGGGCCTTTGAGGTAGAGATATTGATCAGGTTTGTGTGTAGCGGGATAGATATGATGAAACTGCAACCACTTGGGAGGATGCCATAGTATTATGAGTGAACTTTCCACATTTATTCCAGTGACTTCCAGGAGGAATTTGAGTCTAAGGAGAGGGGGATGTAAAGCCCACTTCCCTTTGACACTTTTAGATACTGATTTTGATACTATTGATCATATTATGGAGACTATTATGTTTTTTTTAGTATGATGGTTAGATGTTAGATCATGGATTATTATTGATATGGATTCAGTCATTATGCATGGTAGTTACTAGAGACATTTTATATGTGGTTGATGATATACTGTTTGACATGGACATATTATGAATGTTGATTTGGACTTGTGACATTGGATATTTTGAGTAGACCTAGCATGGAATAGTATCGATGATGATATATTTGATTTAAGAATTAAAAATGATAATGTTGAATTATTGATATTCTTGTGATTCATGTGTTTAGATGATCTTGAAATGTTGTTTATATCATTTTGGATGTTATGATATGGCCACGAGGCCAAAGGAGGTATTTGCATTTTTACAGGTTAAAAATCGCAACAATGTCGAGGGACTGGAGACTAACCATATTAGAATTCTAGGTGAAATCAACAAAGTCACCATGGCAACTGTTTTGTGTGTGTGTGTTTGTTAGGAATTCTGATGGGGGGGAATTTCCATTATATGTGACCATGGGATATGTATTCTATTTATGTGTTCCTTTTTAATTATTATTGTATGTATTTTATTAGTAATGTGTTCCTTCTTGTAATTAATTTAAATGTAGTAGATTAATGTGAGAGATCATTTAGTTAAACTTTAATTAAATTAAATTGGGGACATGGAATGTAATTAATGAAGCTGTTGATCTTAAATGTTAATGTCGGAAGAGTGTGTAAGAAATGTGTAAGGTGTAAGGGATATGTAAGAGTCATGTAAGAAACATTTTTGAAGGTTAAACACTTCATCTCCTTAGGAATTCGAATTTGTCCTCGGAGGCCAAATTTGGAGGCTTGTGGGACAAGTTAAACTTGTCCCACACCACTTAAAATGAATCACCAACCATATATATGGTTTTGAGGGTAAATTTAGGTTGTTTTTATTGCATTTTGAAATGAAAATTTGGAATTTTTAATTGTAATTCTCTTACATATTTTAAATTCAGTCCTTTTGGAGTATGGGTCATTTTGGTGTGTGTAAGTCATATTGTCATTTAATTTATTGTGATTTGGTGAGTGATGTTGATTTCCTCTTGGGGTTAAGGAAGAATGATGTGGCATCCCACATGGATCCACATCATAATCTTCTCTTCCCTCTCCTTTAAAAGTGAAACTCCTTTCTTATTTTGGGTTGTTAAAACTTTGTTGATTTCCTCTCGGGGGCGCATTTCTCTTGCTTGCTGATTTGGGAGTTTGTTGTGGAATAAACTTAGAGTCATTTACATGCTTGAAAATTGTTGGTTTTAGACTACACTTTGACATATTTGAAAGCTTGTGGATCTTGGAACAAACTCCATTATGGAGAGGTAGGATCTTGAGCTTGTTTTTAAATGTTTTCTTTCTCTTGCATGTATGTTTAAATGGTGAATGTGTTTTGTGTTCTTCGTTGGTTGGATAGAATTCTTAGGACATGGTGTAGGAGAAGGCTATGGTGATTTCTAATGGGGGGCATAAGTGATTACCAATGGCACCAGTTTTATTGTGGAGGGAGTTTTGGATTGAGATCCACCTTGGAAAAGAAACTTCTTGCATTTCTTACTCTTGGGGGGGCATAAGGGAGAAAATTTGATGGGGGGGGGGCATAAGGAGGGGTTGGAAGATATAAGGTTTATGGGATTGGATATGTTTATTTGTGGTATAATTTAGGTGGATGCCCAGTTCCAAATAGGGAGAAAAAAGTAAATTCCCCATAGTTTCTTGCTCTTTATGGCTTGCTTGATCAAACCTATGTTTCTGTGAATGGTTTAAAATGTAGTTGTGAACTATTGTCCTTGTTTGGAATGTATATATTATTGATTTGTGCATGTGAAAATGTTACTTGTGTGTTGTGGAAACCATTTTTACCATGAGTTTATTCTCATTCTCTATTTCGATATGGTTAGGGCTCGGGGGCCAATGAGGAAGGAAGGATTCTCCTTTCTCATTGGATGTCTTGGTTGGGTGGATAGCATTGCCTTTATCCCTTCCTTGTTGTGATCAAAGATGAAAGGTTGGAGAAACTAGCATGCTACTGTTTAGAGCAAGAAGATATATAATTTTGACAGTCCCTATCTGTTGAGAAAATTCATTGTAACCTTTCCCACATTGAGTGGATGAGTTGTATAATGTTTGTAATCTGAAACCATTCATATTGATGATGGAAGTTTGAATTTGAATTGATAAATGTAAAAAGATGTATTCCAGTCTTTGTTTGTAAATAAATGAAAAGAATGTATATGTATGGTTTATTGTATTTCAAAGTTAAAAGAAAGAGATAAGTTGTAAAGATGTTCTCTGTTTGAATTCAATAAAGAAATTGCAAAATCATCCTTATTCACATTGTTGTAATTGAAATGGGAATATCAAATGGTGATTGAGGATGTGTTTTATTGCAATGGAAAGAAAATACATTTGAGAAAGCTAAATTGTATTGTTCTCATTTGAATTGTGCATTAGAATTGAAATCTGAGCTGCAATTTAATTTGGAAATTAATGGTTTTTCTAATCAAGAAAATTTATTTGAATAAGTTTAGGAAACATATACACATTTAAAGGACAAATTTGATAAACAAATTCAAAAGAAACAGTTCACTGTTATGAACTCCAATCTGGCAATTCACTTTTAAATAATATGAATAGTTCATACTTGCACTTAGAAATTAACTTAAAAGTTTTATGGGTTGGCATGCTAAGACTTTTATGAATCCAAATTTACAAAGAAAACATAAGAAATTAATCCAACCATTACCAAATTTGAATGCAATTCCCTCTTGGGTCATTTTTCTGTCTATTGTTAGAAAAATACAATCTTAAATTAATTAAACAAATTATCTTTCAAAAAAAAAACTCTAAACCCTCCCTAGACTAATCTTCCATGTTTGTTTGACATGTTGAGCGAAGGAGGAGTTCTAATTTAACCAAATTGAGAATTTGAAAACTTCCAATTCACTAATTAGAACCCTACATATTATTTCCATTAAATTGACCCGTCAAACTTCATCAAATTCCAAAATTGATGATCCTTATGCAAATAGGGCATCGAGGGCTTTCTGAAAAGTCCTTGTTTGCCCAAAACTGATCTTTCTAGCTCAAGTTATGGCCATTTGAAGTTTTACTTCAATTTGGCAATAAAAAAATAATAAGATTTAATCTAACTATAGAAAAATTTAAATTTTGACTTTGGAAAAGTTTCCCAAATAGGTCCATGGCCCCCACTATCCTGCAACCAATCAGGGCCTGCAACGTGGCAACCCTAGGAGGGGCAGACCAATTTTTAAACTTATCCCTTTCAAAATTTTGCCTTGGAATTTTTTTCCCATTTTACCCCGCAACTCTGCCAGCCTGCAGCCAATCACATGCTGCCACATGGCACGGTGGAAGGGTGGACTCTTTTCAAACTTAAAACTTATTCTTTTGAAAAAATTTGCTTGGAATTTTTTTTCCATTTTCCTCCACTGGCCCCCAGCCAATCAGAGGGTGACATGTGTCCTTTGGGGGCTGTGGCGGAGGTACAGTTCATTTTGACTTTTTATCCTTTTGAAAAATTTTAGGGAAAATTTTCCATTTTTTCCCCATAGTCCGCAGCCAATAAGAAAGTTCCAAGAAGCACTTTTGGTGTGACAGCAAGTAGGGTGGAACCCCTTATTTCTTTAGTTTTCGGCCCCTTGGAAAAATTCTAAAATTTCTCCCACGGCCCTCTTTGCTGCCTTCCCTTCAGACTTTGTTCTTTCGCGGGTGCACAAACTCGTACACCTTTTTCGTCCTTCCCTCCTTCGTTGGGTGCAAGGCACTAAATCCACCCACCACTCTTCCCTTCCCTTCTCCTTTTCTGCTTGGCACTCGGATTTGACACGTGTCCCTAGGGACCCATGGGGGCACGAAATGTTTTGTGCCTTTGAGCTTTGCGATGGGAAAATTCCCCTATGCCACCCTGTGACCCACCAAACTACCTAAAGCACATTCCTCCTCCTCTTTCCACATGTCCCCTAAGGGATTTTTTTCCCTAAGAACTCCATCCATTCAAATCTTGAGTTCTGTAAGGAGTTAGGAGGACTTATTTATATCACCGGAAAGGTGAGAAAATTTCCTATCTATTGGGAATGTTTAGGTAAATTTTGGAAGTGTTAAGTAAGAGAAAAATATTGTTGAAACTCTGAGCCTATTAGAGAGTAGGCATGGGGTAAATTATTCCCTGAACTTGAATAAAACATGTAACCTTAAATTTTGAACCTTGTGAAATTGATATAAGTTAATAAAGGAAACTTGTTTTTTGGTAAATAGGATTTGTTCTGAAACCTGTTAGTGAAAACTAATGTTTGACAACCTAAATGTAGATACTTCTAATAAAAAAAATTAGTCCATAATTTTCTAGCTAACCCTAGGTTGTTTCTTAGGTCTCAAGTGGTTGTTTAAATGGGCACTATAGTAAATATACAAAATGATGTCATTTATGTGGATGCTGGTGAGAACTTATCCATGTTGGATGAACTTAGTTTTTTTTTAATGAACCCATATCAACACCAGTGGATAGTATTGAAATAAATAAATAATCAGAAAGAGATGCTCATGCACTAAAAAATGAATTAGGAAATCAGGAAGTAAATCTCTCTTCCCTAAAATAGGTGTTTTATTAAATGGATAAATATGAATTATTGGCTAAAAAGGATGTTAATACCAGTTTGATAGTAGATGAAATTGTGTTAATTTCTGTTGATGTTACCAAAACAAGTGACTTTCCTCAAGAAGGAAATTTGTCTTTTGAAGAAAGAAAAAAAATGGTACAAGATACAACTACTGACGAGGAAATCATTACTATTAGAAAATCATAACTTTCAATGGGAAAGGTGGAGTTGCTTCCAGTAGAATAACTTTCCATGACATTATCAGAGATATCACTAGGGATTAAAGATAGTAGTTTTGTAACTCATCCTATTTCTAAATTAAAGGCATCTATAGTCTAAGCTCTGATACAAAAGGGAAAAGGGGAAGAAATTTATTCCACCATGGTTTTAGTTGGTGAAATAGTGAGAGAGTTTCCTTTGAATATTGATACAACTCAGGTTAAGGATGATCGATTTAAACTTCTAGACCAAGATAAGAAGCATCCAGAAGAATTAGTAATACAGAGTGAGATTGGCATAGGTACTCTTGAGATAAGTTTCCAAGAAAATACTGAATCATTGCTACAAAATGAACAGGAAATATCTAAACATAGTAATTTTTTCTGAGAAATTCTAGCAAGGACCAAAGGAAACAAAAGCTGGAATAGGTTTGAAAAAGGGGTGGATTAGTGAGTTGATTTTAACTGAAGAATAAAATATTACAGTGCAAGCAGTTGACCTTACTTCTTTGTCATTTCCAAAAATAGTGAGAGCCTTAAAAATGGCCAGGGTTATCACAAAGACTTGTACTAATTCATCTGGAGCAAGGACCTTAGATATAGCCACTCTTTTCGAGGGTAAGACAAGAAAATACATAACTGCTGATGATTACAACATTCAAATTATTCCCTTGGGAAATCCTTCTAGGGAACACCTAGATCAATGATTTACTGAAGCACTAAGTGGTCTCTTACAAAAAGTTGATGAGGATGGAATGAGGAAAAATAAATAAAGGAGAAAATTAAGGCCTTAAGTTCATGTTTGCAGCAATTGACAGGGAAAACTAGTCATTAACAAGCAAGTGCCTATGTTAATACTTTAGAGGGTATAAATAAAGTAAATAATGTTGTTAAAAAGGTCCAAGCAGTGGACACTTAGATTGAACAATTGACCGAGAAGGGAAAAGAAGCTATCACAGAGGTAAAGTCAAAATATTAGGACCTTAAAAGTTGACTTATAGAAATTGATGGAATAATTGAAGAGTGCGATAATGAGATATTTTACTTGTAAGGAAATCTCCCCAAACTTGACCACATAACCCAAATTAGTGATGAGCTGGTTGAGCAAGAAAATATCGTACCAAGAAAGTACAAAGGAAGCTAGTATGCTCTTGAAGAATTGTCAAAAATTAGATTAGATACCTTGAATGCAATCAAGAAAAAACTTGAAGTTAAGAGGAACTGGATCGATGATTCACTTGATGCTATTGATCGGAGGTTAGAGGACATGGTGGTAGACAAATTCAAAAATAGCTACGGGGACTTAAAAATTTATTTCTTAATTGACTCTTTTGAAAATAATATCCAGGCAAGTGACTTCTCCTATGAAGTTATTGAAACTATGAGGAAGATTGAGAATAGAATTAAGGAATTAAAAGCCAAGCCAATGGAATATAAGAAAAATATGGATCAATGTATGGATTCATTAGTGAGGAAAACATTGATTTTCCAGCACCACATTGGACCTAAAAAGGATGAAACAAATGAATTGTTCCAGAAAATATGATGCTTATATGGCAAGGCTACCAGAGGATCGAGATGCAAAAGAAAAGGATGAAGAAGAAGATGCAGGCACAAAAGATGATAAGCATGCTTAGGCATATTCTTCCTTAATTTGTATTCTTTTTCCACATTCCATTAAACTAATATTGTGAGATAGTGTTTCTGATGCAGTAAAATGTAATTATTTTTCTGAAATTTTATTGTTCCTTTGTTTCAATTGAAAGATAAAATGATATAGTAGTTCATAGTGGATTGGATTAAAATTTCACACATACTTGGAACAGACATGTGAACTATTAATATTCTTGTATTTCTTGTGATTTGAATGAAAAAAAAGATAGGGTTATATAGGGGCCCCTACCCTTGATAATGAAAGATGTATACACACCAAAATGGAGACAATCAAGGGAGAACAACACTCAAATATTTTTCAGGCTAGTCTCATAGTCTCCTCCCAACAAAGGAAGTTTATTTAGAAGTTTTATTTTTCTCAGCACAAACTCATCTAATCCCTGTGTTGTTTGAATAAAGATTGACATGGAAAAGTACCTAGACATACTTATATCCATCAATGACTCCACGGTCATCCTAGGGCAGTTCATAATTTGTTCAAGCTTAATTTTATTTTGATGGGATGACACCTAATCCAAAAATTCCAGACCACCTAATAAGAAATTTATTTTTCCTTTCCCCTTGTGAAGAGCCAACTTCCTGGGATTACTTTGAGAGAGGATATTTGAAGTAATAAGAGGGGTAGGCACCGCATGTTGTTGGTTGGATGAATTGTGAGGCCTTGAGATAGTTTTAACTTCCCATTTCCTCAAAAAGGGTGGGTCGTCCCTCAGGGAAGGAATTGGTTGGGTACCTAGATATTCTCTCTTAGAGGAAGAATAAAAATGCATAAAATGTGTAGATAAACGAGTTATAAACCTTCATCTATTGTCCTGAGATGAGGAAAGTTCTGCCCTTGAGCAGTGAGCAGAGATTGATTGGTCGTATGATCCATCTAATATGATAATCGAAGGCTAAGGTGGTTTTTCACCTTTCCTCTTGCTCGAGGACGATGTTGATGCTGGACCTGGTGGTAAGGACACATCTTCTACTTGTTTCTTTTCCAAGGAGTGAATCCTCTTCTCAAACTCATCCACCTTGTTCGAAATGGCAAGCACTGTATCGATGTAAGATTTATCATACAATACATTAGATTCCTTAGGAATCTCCTTTGATACAAATTCCTTGTATAAAAAGGGGAAATAAAACCTGGTTTGCACAGAGACCTAAGGCCTCCTTTCAACCCAATATTTCTTCAAGTCCTCAGGCATCTTCATATGTTCCCATCTAAAAATATGGAAATACATAACTTGGAAGGATGTGAAAATATGATTGATCCTAATTAACCAAGAAATAAGTGTTAACTTAACTTTTCGGTATGTTAGGGGTCCTCTCGTATCATCTACACATTTTAAATTGAACAGAGCCCTAAATAAATATTCATCAGGACCGATCAAATAAAAAATATTAGTTAGGTCTTTTGAAGAAATCTCTTTAAGGTTGTGAGCTACAAGAACTTTCACCATTTTCTTGACTTGATTCCTTATGTTTAGAAAAAGAAAAGAAACGTGTGCAAATAATGAGGAAATACTAGGCTTTATAAGTGGAAGGATGCATTTGGACTTGTGTTAGTAAAATCTTTCACGTGGTGTAAACTAGATTTTACTCAGTCTACAAAGAGGTGATTGTAAATTTTAGAGCAATTAAAAATGAACAAAGTTGGTAGTTCAGTAATATTTGATAAACACCATCTGTAGCATTTAAACCAGTAAGACATGGAGTGGAGTGCACTGAGCCCAAGAAGGATTATGAGAGATGAGTGTAGGTGTGCATCAAATCAAAAGCATCTGGAGATGCTCAGTGATCATTTGAAATGATTGTTTAATCAAAAGTGGAGGGGAAAGTTTCAAGTAGCATGCCAAAGGTGATGACCAAAAATCCCAGTCAGACACAAGTGGAATACATTGAAAAGACTCATATTTCATACACCTGGAATACAAAATGATGCTCATAAATAGCATCTTCTAGAGAAAAATTGTAACAGAAAGTATTCCTAAAAATATTCTTGTTTTGGGGGGGGGGGAGTTTTGAAGTGAATAGAGTGATATAAAAGCATGAAACAATCATGCCAAAAAGGGGGGTTAATTGTTTTGAAATTTAGTCAGAGTGAAAAAAGGAGAGAAAATCAAAGAGAAGTCATTTTTTTTAGAAACCGGTTATTTCTTGTGTGCCTTTTAAAATTGATCATGTCAATATGGTTGTAGATGTATAGCCATTGACAAAAATTTCATATTGTAAACAAACTTTCCCTTGTTGATTAAATTTGATAAACCTTGAATAATTTGTGTTAATTATCAGTTATTGTTATCACCGAATCACAGCACCCCTGTGCATGCATTTGAACTCACAGTGTGATTGGATAACATGGGTACTATCTCCAAGTTGTGGGACTTGCTACTTGAGATAGACCTCCAGAGAAAGCTGGTTCTTGCTCCTAAACTACCTGCCACAATCTATTCTAATGCAGGATAAGCTAACTGTTCTAATCTAAATTTCCAACGGACTAGGGAAAGAGAATGCATAAAATGAAAGCCTACACTAAAGCGGTGATACACCAGAAAAGGAGGATGGGAGAGTAATCTCCAAATGTGTGAAATACAGAGGCAAAGTGCACACTAGAAGAGGTGATGATAGTTCACCATAATCCAGCAAAATGCATTCACAGCAATATTCCAAGCACACACAATGATAATGAATTCCTGCAAGAACATAATAAATAGACACAATATACTTGTAGAAAAGATTAAAGGGGCAAGAAGAATGCAAGGAAACACAGCAGGGGAAGATGTATCCACAAGCTGATATTTTATTGCTTCAGATATGCACAGTTCAGTCTATTACAAGATAAGGGCCTAGATCACCATGCAAGGAGTCCACTACAAGGGCCTGCAACACACTGGCTTCACAAAGCAATTTTGACAGAGCTTTGTTACCCAAAAACTCTCCCTTTTACAATGAGCCCAACACTCCAATTTATAGAAAAATGAGAAGGAAAAGAGAAGGGAAAAATGGAAATCCCGAAATCTGTCCTTCAACCACTTGTAAGAGGCATTAAATTGAGTGGAGTGGGTATAAATTACTTGCAAAAGGCTCCCCATACTGTCCCATGTGCTGCAGCAGAGAAGGAATGATGACCATGCCTCTTAATTGCACTCCCAGCTACCAAATAAAACACTGTTCTGAACCCGGCCACGTTTTCTTAAAAATATCAATCAATTTCTGATAAAATATGGAATTTCTTGATTGTTGTGCATCGGGCTCGGAACCACGATTCCAACGGTACCAATTTTGTGCGATTTCGTTGAGAAATGCAAAAGTTATGGCCTTCTGAGTGCGGGCAGCTGTTTTGGGCCTGGCAGGCGTTTTCTGTCATTTGACGGGAATGAGCATTGATTGACCGGAGCTGAATATGTTTCTTTTATTTAAATATATATACCCTCATTAAAAATAAGAGGACGTCGTGCTCATTCCAGAAAGTCCAATTTTATCAAAATCAGAGCTCGGAGTCAAAAGTTATGGCCGTTTGAAGTTTCCGGACCAAACGTTGACTTTTCCTCCTGCGACACGTGTCATGATCTGATTGGTCCTCGGCTCCTTCGGCTCCATTTTTCCCGGATGTCCCATTTGACTAGTGCTGTCTTGACTGATTTCGGCCGATTCGGCCGGTTCGCGCATTTTTGTTCCACTTGGCCCGCTTTGTTTTTGGACTGCCTTGACTGATTTCGGCCGGTTCGGCCGGTTCGCGTCCATCTGTCCCACTTGTCCCATTTGCCTTCGGACTGACTCGACCTTTTTCGCCCGGTTTGGCCGGTTCACGCCTTTTCAGCTCAGATGTCCCAATCCTTTTTTGACTTCCTGTGCTTATTTCGGCCGGTTCGGGTCTTTTTGTCCCAAACGTCCCGAGCAACACTTAGCCAATTTTTCTTCCTCTTTTGGCCGGATCAGCTTTTCGCGCCCGCCGCGTACTTTTGTCCCATTTGTCCCTGCTGCGTTTTGGACTGTTTGTGCTGATTTCGGCCGAACCGGCCGGTTCGCGCCTTTCTGTCCCACACGTCCCGGAGGCGACCTTGAGCAGGACTTAGCCAATTTTCACGATTTTTCCTGGATCGACCTATTTGCCTTCTTGAACCTTTTTTTTCGCATTTTCTCAGAACTTACTCTCTTCCTCTTGGACAGGGGAGTTAGACAAATATGAGGGGACCCTATAAACATGACTTTTTGCCCTGAATCAATATAATTGCTTGCATGTTATCAAAATTACCTTGGGGGTGAATTTTGGATAACAGTTATGTTATGTCTATTGTCATCTTGAGATATTTTAAAATAGTTATATATGTTCCTATTACAATCTTACATTAGGAATCCTTTTGAAATCACACAAAATATCATCCTCATGAAAAGTATTATGGAATTTGCAATTACATTATGAAGAGAGCTTTCATTTCATGATGTACTAAGTGGTATAAATTCACTTTAATTTCATTTCAGTGATACCGATTGTTTGTCAGTTTATGAGTGTATCATAAGTGTGATATAATTGAGGTTTCTAAAGTTTAATTGATTCTTTAACATGATTTCTTGTGTTAAATCCTTAAATAATGTGTGAAGACGTGTGTCTTTGAGCCTTCATAGATGCACAATTTTCTAGTTGAGGGTTCATCTCTACTATTTGAAGCTATTCATATTTTTTCCTTGTGGATCTGTTAACATTTGTTTAAATTTATAAGGGATTGGTATAATAAACTTTATCCTATTTAACTTCCCAACCATAAAATGCATATCAAAAGATGAATCCTACATGAAATACCCCTACTTGCATTGTGTTTCCATAAATGATAAAGAAGATCATTGAATTCATCCATCCTTTACTAAAATATGCAAATGAAACTAGTTTTTATCATTGCCTTTAGTGACCTGGGCCTTATCTAGAGAACATAATCATTTTCTAAATTGACAACTCATGAGAGTTAGGTTATGTTGTATTGGCCATCTTTTCTTGAGGTCTCTTTCAAAAAATTGCAAAAGAATAGTCAAATATTGCTAATTCATTGATAATTCCCATTAATACAAGTCACAGAATGGGTCCTCTCACCTTGGTTGAAGGGACAACCTAAAGTAGTAAGGGTAGGTCAAACTCTTAGCATGGTGATACCCAGTCATTTCTAAACCAGAGTGATAAAGAGTCATCTAAAATCTATCCCCAGCTACAAAATGACTCTTGTTATGATTTGTTTATCTCTAAGCATCCTGATCAAATTGTGATGTTGCTCGGTTTCAAAGGAAGGATCAATTTGGGTACCAATAGCTTGTTTAAAGAAAAAATAAGAATATTTGGATATTAAATTCAAATCCTTCAAAGCACTCGTGGAGAATGAAAAGAACACCAAAATCAAATGTTTAAGATCAGATAAAGGTGGTTAATTTTGGTTTAATAAATTTGATGAATATTGTTAAGAACATGGGATTCAAAGAAAATTATCAATAGCTAGGAAACCTTAACAAAATGGTTTTGTTTGAAAGAAATAAAAAAACTATGCAATAAATCTCTACAACTATGTTGAATGAATCTAGACTTCCTAATGGCTATTGGAGTGAGGAAATGTGTACAATTGTCTACGTTCTAAATATAGTTTAATTAAGAGTGAACATCAAAAATACACCTTATGAACTTTATAAAGGAAGGCCAACTAATGTGAAACACACAAAATTATTTGGAAGAAAATGTTATATCAAGAGAGATGAAGACAACTTGGGAAAATTTGACTCTAGGTATGATAAGGGCATATTTCTTGGATATTAGGTAGTTAATGCTACCCATAAATGCTACAATAAGAGGATATAAAAGGTATTTGAGAGAAAAAAATGTAAATATTGATGAGTTTATCCTTCAAAGACTAAAAATCAGACTAAGGAAATCCATGAAGATCAAGAAGATGACAAAGAAGTAGAATGTACACGTAAAGAAGTGGAAGAAGAAGAAGCAAGACAAGGCACCAAGACATCTTCAAGACAAGTTAAAAGGGACCATCCAACAAATTATATCATAGAAAGAAAATAATAAGGTATTCTTACCAGAAGGAAGTTAAGAAATCAAAAAAATAATGAAGATATAGCCATGTTATCCATGGTATAACCCAAAAATGTGACAAAATCTAGCAAGGACCAACATTAGGTGAATTCCATGAATGAAGATCTTGACTAAATTGAAAAGAATGAAACTTGGAAGATTGTGCCAAGGCCAAAAGACAAGAATATGATAGGTACAAAATGGGTATTTAGAAACAAATTAAATGAGAAAGTTGAAGTAATAAGAAACAAGGAAAGACTTGTATGTAAAGGTTATGCACAAATAGAGGGAATTGATTTTGATGAAAAATTTACACCAATGGAAAGGTTGGAAGAAATCAAATTATTCTTGGCATATGTTTATTACAGGAAAATAAAAGTTTTCTAAATGGATATCAAGCCTGCTTTCCTAAATGTTAATCTAAGTAAGGAAGTATTTATTGAGCAAGCTGATGGATTCTCTCTAACTGAAAATAAAGAATATGTGTGCAAGTTGAAAAAGGAACTTTATGAACTCAAACAAGCCCCTAGAATTTAGTACAGTAGGATGGATACATATCTCATTGAGAAAGGTTTTAACAAATGAGTTAATGAAAGTAATATCTCGTAGTCATTTTTACTCTCATCACAAAAGGAAGAAACCCCATGTGTACCAGCCTATTTCCCAACGAGAGCTGAGCACTCACCCGAGGCACGCATGGGTACTGAGTCTCTCTTTTATGTGAGTTTAGTGGGAAAAATCATCTATGATTAGTGTAAGAGTTCTAGGAGGGAAGTTAAGACATATAAGAACCATAGGGCTCAAAACATCCTCTAGATCCTTGCAGTCACTTCAGACTGAGTGCTTTAATAGAATCAAGAATATGTATTATGGAAGAAAGAAATATATAAGTAGTCGTACTTAGCATGAAAGGAAAGAGAACTTAGAAGAGAGAAATATGCATTAGGACCATTGATATTCATATATATACTATATCAAGTAACCTCATTGCATTCATTGAACCATTACAGAGTGTCACAGAGAAGTAGACCGCAGTCATGCATTTCATTGGACTTATGTAACTAAGCTACCAAAAGAAAATTTATAACTCCATGCCTAGTAAATTCTCTCCTTGATGCAAATATACACTAACAGAGTCCTTATAGTAATTATGCAGAGATTTGCCCATGCTATTTCTCATACTCGTGCTCTCTCTAACCCCCTATATCTCAAAACTCGTATATCTTTTTCTCCATAGGCACTTGCATTTATCACTTTCCTACACTGCCAAAACACCTTCTAGTGCGCTCAGATCTAGTGCCATGTGTCAAATTTGGTCCTTCATGTGAGCATGCATCTCCAAGCCCGAGCTTTCCACTTTATCTCATGATGTTCTTCTAGAATATTCCATCCAAGGCAAGCCCCTATTAGGGCCAACCTGTCACTAGGCTGGCACATTATCCACGTGCAACCGGTCATGATTTTCACATGTTTTTCCTTGGGAACTCAAATTGACTAAGTCCTAAATCTCCTTTCCTATATTGTGAGTTCTATGTGCTTCCTTAAACCTTTCTCTTGCGTGATTTTCCCTTGCGCACCTTTACATAACTGGGACCTTGCGTGCCTATGCACCTTCATACTTGGACAATATTCCAGGGGTCTAACATCACCCCACACTACACCTGTTCTTTTTTCTAAGAAACACTTTACTCAACCAAGATGCATGCTGCATTAGGGAACCAATGTATAATCTTACAATTTACAAAAGAATAAGGGAATGAAAGAATTGGGGAAAGAATGAAGAATGGGGAGAGAATTAATTTAACAAGCTAGGAAAATCCTTTTGTAAGTTTGCCTCTAGCTTATTCCACACTTTGACCTTGGCTTGTGCCTTCTGACAGAGGTCACCCACTAGGGTGCTCACTTCATCAAAACTCAGGTCAACTCCTTAGGTGCCCAAATTTTCCATGATCTATTCCATCTCTTTACCCAGGTCTTCGAGCTTGTCCATCCTCCTGGTAATTTAAGGGTATAGTTCCTTTAGTCGGGCCTTGATCAAACTCCTTAAGGCTTCAATTGCCTCTAATTTTCTCTCTACTTTGGCTAGAACTTTGTCCCTTTCTACCCTGTTCCCCTTGTTCTTTTCTTAGAACTCTTTTAGCTCTACTTCGAGTGTGGAAACCAAGAAGCTTACCACCTTATCTCTATCTGTGCATGTATCATATGCAACCTCCAAAGATTTGGCATCAACCTTAACCTCTGTGAGCACTTAGCTATACTCAGAAGCAAGTGCTACCACCTTCAATCTGTCCTCCTCCTTTAAGTGTGTGGCCACTTCTTCTACAGACTCCAGGGCCAAAGGTCATCTGTTGATAGTGAGGATGCATGTTAAATATTCTATACATTCCAGAAGGGACAAGTAATTATATGTGGGTGGCAATAAGTCTAGGTTCTTGAAAAGGATGGCACCCTTAATAGACTATGTTTTCTTATATACTTCCTGCACCTTTATATTCTCTTCCTTTAACTCGCATCTTATTTGTGCACTGATCAACTTTTCCTGCTTTAAGCTCTCGGTCTTCTCTGCCAGCTCCTCTTCCTTCTTCCTTATTTTTTCCTCCAATACTCTTATCCTATCATTGCGTGCCAAGATTCTAGCCCTGGTCTCAACCTATCATTGCATCCAATACTCTTATCCTATCATTGTGTGTGAATATTCTAGCCTTGGTCTCAACCATAACCTTATTGAATGCATTGCAGACTTTCTCGTCTAAGATCTCTTGAGAATTCACTAAGGGATTGCCCCCCTTAGATTTTGGTAATGTTTCGAGTGCTCCCTGACAAACTTCAGACTCTGGCTCATCAATGTGGGACTCAAACACCCAAGAGAGAATCTTCTTTGTTCTGGGGTATGTGCCCTCATTTTCAAAAGACCCCATGGCTAAGAGCCTTTCTATGGGTACAGTGTTTTGGAATCATGCACATACCACCTTCTTCGTGTTGTCAACGTAGCCCATTACTTGTCTCTGCTCTGTATCAAGAGTCCTCCTACCCAAGAACGCACCTTTGGGGAAACTTACTGTTAGAGCGGGACCTCCTCCTAAGCTGTCATGCTCTTTTTCAATAGTCTCCTCCTTCCCTTCCTTCAGCACTATATCCATGTTGCGCTCCAACTCTTGGTCTACCAAGGATTTGAGCATTTTCTTTGCTTCTCTTTCTACCACCTCAGTGATCTAATCCTTTGTAAAAATTATTGCTCACTACTTTTCCCTGCCAACCCCTTCATTCCTTTCCATGTCTCCAATGTCTTCCTCATCATGTGTGCCCTTACACCGCATGAATACAAACTCCTACTTCTCATCTCTAATCTCCTCTTCTGAGTCATAGATGCTAAAGACCTATGGCTCCTAGTATTTTTTATGCTCATGTTCTTTGTCATCATCTTCTTCACTCTCATCCCCTCTTCCACCCATGTACTTCTATATGCTGTCAGTCACCTCTGAGTCAACTTCCTCATATACCCTCTGCTTTTTCCTGAGAGGTGGCTCCTGATCAGGGGATTTGGCCTTATCCTCTCCCTCAAGAGACTCTTCCTTGGTCAGGGGTTTCCTAGGTGCCTCTACTTCTAGTGTCTTTTCCTTCACCGGGGACTTCTTTCTCCATATGTAAGTGCTTGGCTTAGCACTTGTTTTTATCATGCTCACTATTTGAGCAGTCTACACACTTGGTGCTTCTTCTTTCCCTCTCCCTCCCTTCTTTGGTGTGGGCTTCTTCCTCTCCATGGGATCCTTAGGTATGGAGACCTTGTTCTCTAGATATGCACCCTTCTTGAACTTTGGCCTTATATAGAGGTACACATGTGTTACGGATCCTCCAGTGATTGGTAGTGTTATCGGCCTTATCATCTAGATATCATGTGACATGTAGCTCTCCATGTATGTGTACTTGCCATGAGGTTAATTCAGCTTCTTTCTCATCTCCCTATGCTCTCGATCTAGACTACCTAGTTCCATCATTAACTTCTTTGATTCCTTATATTTGTTCACTCCTGTCTGGAAGTATTGAACAGTGAACGTGAAGGAAACCTTCCACCAAGGGCTTAATGATTTGTCTATTAGCTTGAATCTACCCAGGTAGAAATGCTGATAAATAGTGAATTCTCCACTCTACCCTGAATGCATTCCTTAGGTGTGTATACCATTTCTCTAATCGCACCTTGTGGGGTGTTGTCATTGTGTCATAGGCATACTTATCAAATCTCTTCGTGGGTGAAGGATCCTCAGTAGGGTACTCCCATAAAAACTTGTCTGGTGCATCAGGCACTCCAATATCTAAAAATACAATGGTCAGGAGGATGTTACTGAAGAGGATTCTGTCCCCATCCTTTGTGTAACTGATAATTTCTTCTATGATATATACGGATAAGTTGTATATGGTGCCTTCTGTAATTTTCTTGCAAACATGTAACTAGGGTTTGTTGACTTAGGTCCACCTCTCCTAGCCATTCAACTTAGTCACTAGATGTGCAACCATTTTCATCATGTGGTCCTTGATGTCTGAAATGTCGTAATACCATGACCCCTTCTTGTAGGCATATTTGGTGATGGTCTCCTGAATAGCCTCCTTGTTGCCTAGGTCATCTTCCAAGCTATCTCCCTCACATATGAGGCCTGTAAATTGTGAGATAAGTTGGGGAGTAACATGCATCTTGTGCCCTGCAAAGTGGAAGTAATATTCATGCACCTGCGACATTAACCATTGGTACAAGCACTTTTGTTTTCAAAAATAGGGAAACTCATAGAGTTACAATAGCCTTGCCTTCTCCATTTTGACCTGAACATCATCATTGTATATCAGTAAGCCCTCTGGTGTTTGTTTACTGGTGGGGCACACTAATTCTAGTGCCATTTCCTTCTCTATTGTGTTTGTTCAGTGGTTATAATCACTTATAGGTACATTTCTTAGGTGGGATTCCCACTCCTTCCCCATCATCACCCCATCTGGGTATTACATCTCTGCATACCACTCTTCATTTTTGTTTACATCGAGTTCTTGTTGTTTCACCTTACCCTTGACCTTTCCTTTTTTTGGGTGCCATAATCAAGGTCTTTTTATTACTCTATTCTTCCAATTCTTCTAGCCTCTAATCTCAAATCCATGATATAACTCTCTTAAACATGTGCCCTAGTTTTCTAAACCTTAACTGGGATCAAATTAACTCTACAATAAAATTCTTCCTTACAACCCTTTTCACACCCATGTAACCCCTTCCTTCTAGTTTGCAAACTCAAACTAGCTTCTCACGCTTCAATCTCTTAAGTCTTTCTTCACATGATTGAATCTAGAAACCTTAGTTTATAAAACTCGCTCCTTTCTCTATTTTGTAAAGTGAAAATGAAAGAGCCTCAACCCTTTACTTATAATTTTTCTATTTTTGAACATTAAATGTTACTTCACCTACCATTATACTTTATTCATTTAATGCAGATTTTTCAAACAAAGCCCATCTTTAGCTCTTTCACTCACACACCCAACCTTACACGAAAACTTCTCCAACCTTCTGGCGCATAACCAATATAACATGACAGGAGAATTTTACACGTGTGTAACCCATGTCGAAGGCACTTCTTCTATCCTAATTCTTAATTTTTCCTAACTCATGTTGCTTAAATTCACTTTCTCATTCTTGGTACATGGGATCTATAAGTAGCTTTACCCTGACACCAACCATTCATCTTCCATCTTTCTTCGTATACCTATTTCAACCAGGCCATTTGAAAAGGATTTTCAACACAAATTCCTTGGTACCTTAATCATATGCTCCTTCACATTTATCCACCCCACACTTAAAATGATTCATGATCCTCTGCACACTCACAAATTCTCAAAAATAGCAATAAGATTACTAGTGCCCAAGGTGCAACACAAACAACAACACAAAATGGAAACACAAGAAAGGGAAAGCATAAAGTAAACTTATAACCTAACTGGTAAAACTACCTTATTTACAAACACTAAGAAGACTTATTTATAGTAGGGCTTCAGCCTACTCCTATTGAAGTGTCTAGGAAACTTTGTCCCATCCAGCACTTGTAACTGGCACATAGCTGAATCAAGGATGTACGAGATTGTGTAAGGACCCAACCAATGGACTTTTAACTTACTAGGATGGCACAAAAACTTAGAATCATATAGTAACACCATCTTCCCAACCTCAAACTTCTTGTTCCTAATGTGGTGATCATGCCAAGCCTTTTTCTTTTCTTTTTCAGATGTTTCACTACACCTAGCAAGTGACCGTCTCTCATATAGCTTCATTAACTCATCAATCCTTTCTTCCAGTGCTTGTTCATCATCTAATCCTCTTGTGTGTACTATTCACAAAGAAGGTAACATGAATTCAACTAGAAATAAATCTTCCACACCAAACACCAATTGAAATGGTGTGGCTTTGTTTATCCTTTTGTACATTGTCCTGTAAGCCCATAATACTACCAATAATTTTTCATCCCAATCTTGTCTTCTAACATCACAAATTTTTGTGAAGGTATGACTTAGTATCTTATTGAATGCTTTCGCGGTTCCATTTTCTTGTGGGTGATAGGGCATAGTCTTGTGATGAGCTACCATAAAATATGATAACAGGTTCCTCACGGTCTCATTCAAGAAATGTGTACCCCTATTGCTAGTAAAAATCAATGGGCATCCATATCTTGTGATAATGTTCTCCCACAAGAACCTTTCCACTATTTCTGCTATGCAGTCTTTAGTTGGGGCTACCTCTGCACACCTTAGGAGATAATCCATGCAAGTGAGGACATAAGGTAACCTAGTCCTATGCGTTGCTAGTACAATAGGTCCCACAAAGTCTATCACCCATTTTTTGAAAGGCTCTGTACTGGAAATAGGGTGTAAAGGCATTTCGTCTCTCCTTCGTGGTTTGCCAATGCAATGAAAATGGTCACACACTTTACAATAATCTCTAAAATATTTTTACAAGGTTTCCCACCAAAAACTTGCCATTAATATCTTACGCGTGGTGGCATCACCTACATAATTCCCACCTGCACTTCCTCCGTGTGCTTCCTCCATGATGGCTAGGTGTTCATGCTCTAAGACACACCTGTGAAAAACTTCATCACATCCCAACTTGTATAAGTCTCCATTGATTAACATGTAGGGTGCAGTGCGTATGGCCAACTAATTCTTTTCTAATGTCTTCATTTCGTCCAGTACCACACCTTTCTTTAAAAAAATTACAATCTCTTCCTAATCTGACGGCACACACTTTAACCTAAACAATTACGCATCTAGCATTGTTTCCTAAATACTCTACATGTCCTCCCCTGAATCAATTCTTGACATATGATCAGGCCCACAGTTGCTTTTACTAGGATTTACTATAATGGTGAATTCAAACTCTTGAAACAACAATACCCATTGACATATGCGTCTTTGTAGAACAGGCTTGTTCATTAAATACTTTAATGCCATGTGGTCAGTGTAAAACACAAAAGGTGTTTCTAGTAGATACTATCTAAATTTGAAGAGCATGTAGATCATTGACAATGCCTTGCGCTCAGTTGTGGTATTGTTTTACTTTGCTAGTGTTAGTTTCCTGCTTACAAAACATAGAGAATGATCAACAATCCCTTCACCTGGCTATGCAAGCAGTGCTCCAATGGTGGTCCCTAAGGCATCTATATGGACATGGAAGGGATTATCCTAAGAGGGAAAATGTAAAATAGGCATGGTGATAAGCCTATCTTTTAATGTATCAAATGCCTTCTGTTACGCCTCTCCCCAATGGAATGCACTTTTATGTCTAAGTAGCTCCTCTAAAGGCACGATGATCTTGGCATATCCTTTAATAAATTTCTTGTAATAGCCCGTATGTCCAAGGAATATGTGCACTGTGCTCTGGCTAGTAGGATCTCTTAACCCCACAATAACTGCAACCTTAGTGGGATCTACTAGTAAACCCTCCTTACATATTATATGTCCTAATAAAGTCCCAAAGGGTGTAGTAAACACACATTTCTTAATGTTGATGGATATCCTCAACTACCTACACCTCTCAAAAATTAACCTCAAATTGTCACAATGGTCCTTAACTAGACCATATACTATCCATTCATCTAAATAGACTTGAAGAAACTTATGGATGAAATCCTAGAATGCTTGCACCACTATGCACAAAAAGAAAGCTGGCGCATTTTTCAATCCAAAGGGCATGACCGTATATGCAAAAATTCCCCACTCAATGGTAAAAGTTGTCTTCTCCTGGTCCTCCTTTGCAATCTGGACTTGGTGGTACCCTAAAAATCCATTCATAAAGGAATAGATCTTGAACCTAGTGACTCCTTCAAAAATTTCTTCAGTGAAGGGGGTTGGAAAGGGATCAATGACACAAACTGCATTCAATTCCCTATAATCCACACAAATCCTAATCCTCCCATCCTTCTTGATGTTGATTACCATCATGCTTACCAACTTCGATTATTATACTACCTCAATGATCCTAGAAGCTATTGTTTTGTTTATCTCCTCCTTAAACTTCACACACAAATTGGGATTCATTCGGTAGGGCCTTTTCCTAACCGAGCGTGCACCGTCCTTTAGTTTTATCTTCATTTCCCCCAAGGAATGGTGAACACCTTTGAGCTCATGGTACCCGCGTGGGAATAAATCCTAAAATTCACACAATAGATCAATGATATTAGATACTTCCCTCTCCATCTAGTAATCTCCAATAACAACTTCTTTGGGTTATTCTCCTAAACCAATGTTAGCTTTCTTTGTTTTTAAAGGCTCATGGTAGGTGCGTGTGTGAGTATCTGCACTGTCCACCACTTTGCACGTCCCTACAGAATTGATAACATCTAATCTTTCCAATTCCTCTCCATAAATCACATATATCAACTTTCCCTTCTCCTTTTCTAAACACGCACACTCAAGGTGTAACTCTTTTGTTTCCTCTACTTCTCCAAAGCATGCCACTGATCCTTGTTCACCTAGTAATTCCAACATCCTTTCTTCCATCTTGGCACTATCCCCGATGGTAAGGTGCTTGATATCCTACAATGCCTTATCAACTGATGGTTTGGTACTTCAATACTCAAAGGTTTGAATAAGGTTAGCCGCAAGTTCTTAACAATTCATTATCTAGTGGCGTGTCTCCGAATGAATGTACCATGCACATTTGTAACCCTATAGTGTAGAATGCAGCTTGTGCACCCAGAGGGATGGTGGAAAAGCTTTTACGCGTTCTCTCTAGACCTGTTCACACTCCCAAATATGGAAAGAGGTGAGATCCTTCCCGTGGTAGTATTTGATGATGGTGGGTACATTGCTCCTAAAAAATCTGACAGAGAGAGAAATTCTTACCTCGTGCCACTCCAAAAGGCTCTCCTAATGTGTGGCCCACCACTGAGCTGCTATGCCAAGTAAGACATAACTTAACATCCCCCCTGTTCCTTTCCATCCTTCCACTGAGCTTCCAACTCCTACAGAAAGATCTTAGGGAAGGATCTCCTGAATATTTGGGAAGTTCTTTTCCTCCAAGGTGCCTAATCATGTGCACCTTTGTTGCCTTTGTTACCTTGGTCACCGATCCTCTCAACTACCATCCCATCAATTCATAGGTTCCATGTGACAAATTGTCACATGCTAGGTTGGTGGTATCACTCACTACCTTAGCATCTTCAAACTGGATAACCCCGTTAGTAGGGTATATCATCTCAGCGTCTCTGATTGAGCACACATAAATCCTATCTAGAACTTCCTCCTCTAATGGTTTAATATAGGGTGTTGAATTCCCATCATCCATGGGTATAATGACCCATTCCTCCTTATTATCAAAGTTGATGTACCCCTTGTTGAACTGAAGGTCCGCATTGTTCTTTTAATACCAAGGGCACCCAAGTAGTGTTGGGAAATTATCTTCCTCGGGGAGCACCAAGACTTCGAAGTCACCAGTAAATTTGGCTCCCTAGATTGTAATAGCCGCATCCTTCAAAACACCAATGGGAATTGATTTAGTATTTTTTACCATATATAACACATTCGAAGATGGCTGTAATTCAGGTCTTCCCATCTGATACCATGATTTCAAAGTCAGAACATTAACCTCCATGCCTTTTTCAATGTGGATATTGCTGAGGAGCCATCCATCTAAAACTAAATTCAATGTAATCTCTTTATCATAGTCAAGGCTATGAGGGGGAAGGTTCATGTGCAAGACCTATCTCTCGCACTCCTCTCCAACGTGTGGTACCTTCTCTCTCAACCAGGATCCTAACATGGGAATGATATTCTCCATCCTTAGCATTTTACACACCTCCTTGACCTCATCTAGGTCATCCTTTTGCGTCTTGACTCTCATTCCTTGTTCCTCCCTCCTAGATTACTCCTATAGATACTGGATCTCCCCTTGTAAGCTCTGAATAACATCCATGGTGTCCTGATATATCTCCTTTTGATGCGCAGGATTTGGATACTTTCCATGAATGAACTCATCCCTTGAAACTAGGGTTTTCTGTCTTGGTACCTCTCATGCACATGCGGCTTCTACCCTTGTTGTTACCAAGACAGGTTCCAAACCTGCATCCCATGTTACCTGAGGCATCCACTGTATTTTTTCCTTCTTGATGCTGACCATTGCAGTACCCTTGTCATTCTAGTGTTGCTGACTCATATGCTCAAATAATTCTAGGCATTCCTCATACTTATGGTTCTTCCCACACCACGAGCACTACAATAGGTCTGGGCACTCACATTTGTAATTTTCCGTAGATCCACAGTTGAAACATGTTCCACGCGGGAACTCACTCCTTCCTCTGTGGTTACCATGCCCACTAAATCCTCCTCAAAAACATCTTCCACATGTGCTTCCATCTGTGCACTCCTCATAACGGTGATCATCACCTTTAGAACCACTTTTAATGCTGGTTTAACATACCCCATGATCAATTACCTCATAGATCTGATCAATGAGTCTACAGTCCTTAGTATCATGGGTTGTAGAGGTGAAATTTTTTAATAAAAAGATACATTCTTCGTGATTACACACTGCAAAAAGGGACATCTACTTGCATCATGGTCCCCATGAAAAATTTCACAATCTATCATCATAGCACGTATTGTCCTTTGGGGGAAATGATCCTTAACGTGCCCTCTATCTCACAATTTGTGAACCATAAACCACTACGAGTTTCATGGGCTGAGTTCGTAGACAATTTTTCCAACTACTTGGCCATAGTAGTAATCTGATCCTCTAAGAATGGGCTAACGTCGGTATCAACACTACCAATAGCCTTGACACATAGGGCAGCCTCCAATGCCTCACATGGGTCTGTAAAAGTTTTATGAGATAAGGCCCTTCAAAAAGGGGTGATCAGCCCTCCAAAAAACCACTGAGCATGTTGTGAAGAGTGAATATCATATGATAATTTAGACAAGAGATTTTTAAAACATGCATCATACTCTTGTACACTCTCTGTCATTCCTTTTTGAATCTCCTTACAAGCGATGATGCTCTTCTACTTAAACTCAAGAATGTGGAACTCTGCCAAGAAGGAATTCTTTAAAGCAGTGTAGTCCACTACCATTTGATGAGGGTCATACTTCCTATACCAGCTATGTGTGTTCCCTTGCAACATGGTTACATACTGACTAGCATTTCATTCTAGAGTTGTGATACCCTTCATGCACCATAGTAGTTCATGCTTGTGAACATGTTCCGTAGCATCCTTAATGCCCCTGTAATCTAGAAAATGTAGAGACATTTCAAAGAATACTTGAGGTGGTGGTTGGGATCACTGTTCTCTTGATCCAGAGCCTTGGTTCCCTCTAGTGTTTCCCCCACTACCTAATCCACCAGGTCTAATGGGTCCTGTGCCTCTAGAGCCACCAGATCCACTAGAACCACTAGGTCCAATAGGGCCTGTAAGAGTTGTGCCAAGTGCCCCCATGGTCCCACTGAACTATGCACCGATGGTCTATGATAACGCACCGCTACCACTACTGTGTCCCGTGCCACTCTTTGATGTGGGACTAAAAGCTTGTACACTTGCTCCTTTTCCAAAGACTCCTCTGAATACTAGAATATGTGCAGCCATAGAAGAAGGAACTAAAAAATTGTATCTCCTAGGTGTAAATCTGTCTCTTCCACTGATATCAACTAGGTCAATAACACTTCTTCCTAGTTCAAGAAAACCAAGCACCAGGGCTCAGTCACTGGGTGGGTTCAGATATGCGCCAACAAATCTTCTTTCTCAGTGTGACGAACTCTCACTAGAAGCTAAAGGGGTCTCCCTCACACACTTTCCAATATGGGGTAACACAAACTACTCAGGTCCAACGTCCTCTGTAAGAACATCAACTCCTTCCCGTAATGTCTATCTCCAAAGATCCATCACACTAGCAGCATTGCATCATCTACTAATCTCCCTTTCATGCACTTCACTATACTTGATCCATCTCTCTTCCCTCTCCTTCTCTATCACTGCTATCTGCCATCTTCCTCTACCCAAGACTCCCTTACCACATTCTCAAAATGGTTTAGCTGGCCATTGGGAATGCATTGCTAAACTCATGGTAACCATCAATATCTTCATAGCTAGAGGAATAGCACGTAGAAACATTCCTCTAGGTTCTCGTAGAAATTCAAACTCAGCAACCTCCAGACAAGCATACATAGAAATGGCATACTCCAGAGTGCAGCTAGCAAGTACTCCTCTCCACCAATGATCTACAGCACGTGTCCACATCATATCTATATATATATATATATCCTATGAACCTGTTATCCAAAATTCACCCCCAAGGTAATTTTGATAACATGCAAGCAATTATATTGATTCAGGGCGAAAAGTCATGTTTCTAGGGTCCCCTCATATTTGTCTAACTCCCCTGTCCAAGAGGAAGAGAGTAAGTTCTGAGAAAATGCAAAAAACAGGGGTTGCAGAAGGCAAATAGGTTGATCCAGAAAAAATCGTGTTGGCTAAGTCCCGCTCAAGGTCGCCTCTGGGACGTTTGGGACAGAAAAGCGCGAACCGGCCGAACCGGGCGAAATCAGCACAAACAGTCTGAAACGTAGCAAGGAAAAATGGGACAAAAGTACGCGGCGGGCGCGAAATTCCGGTTCGACAGAGAAAAAATCGACTAACTGCTGAGAGGGTCGCCTTTGGGACAAGCGAGACAAAAGTACGCGAACCGGCCGAACCGGGCGAAAGGTCGAGTCAGTCCGAAGCAAAGTGGGACAAGCAAGCCAAAAATGCCCGAACCGGCCGAAATTGTCCCAAAAGGTCCAAAATCAAAATGGGACGTCCGGGACAAAAAGACCCGAAATACGCGAAGAAGCCACTGGAGCCGAAAGCCAATCAAAAGGTGCCACGTGTCTTCGGCTAAAAGGAGGACGAGCAAGCCCATTTCGGGCGAATCGGAGGTTTTTGTCCCAGGCTGCACTGGGACATCCGGAACGAAAGAATGCGAAGTACGCGGAGGAGCCGAATCAGCCGAGGACCAATCAGAAGCTGCCACGTGTCACAGGAGGAAAAGTCAACGTTTGGTCCAGAAACTTCAAACGGCCATAACTTTTGACTCCGAGCTCCGATTTTGATAAAATTGGACTTTCTGGAACGAGCACGACGTCCTCTACGCTACAGAAACTGGATTTCTTATTTTTAATAAGGGTAGATATATTTAAATAAGGGAAACGTGTTCAGCTCCAGTCAGTTAATGCTCATTCCCGTCAAATGACAGAAAACGCCTGCCAGGCCCAAAATAGCTGCCTGCACTCAGAAGGCCATAACTTTTGCATTTCTCAACGAAATCACGCAAAATTGGTACCGTTGGAATCGTGGTTCCGAGCCCGATGCACAGCAATCAAGAAATTCCATATTTTATCAGAAATTGATTGAGTTTTTTAAGGAAACGTGGCTGGGTTCAGAACAGTGTTTTATTTGGTAGCTGGGAGTGCAATTAAGAGGGATGGTCATCATTCTTTCTCTGCTGCAGCACATGGGACAGTATGGGGAGCCTTTTGCAAGTAATGTATGCCCATTCCACTCAATTTAATGCCTCTTACAGGTGGTTGAAGGACAGATTTCAGGATTTCCATTTTCCCTTCTCTTCTCCTTCTCTTTTTTTCTATAAATTGGAGTGTTGGGCTCATTGTAAGGGAGGGAGTTTTTGGGTAACAAAGCTCTGTCAAAATTGCTTTGTGAAGCCAGTGTGTTGTAGGCCTTTGTAGTGGACTCCTTGCAAGGTGATCCAGGCCCTTATCTTGTAATAGATTGAACTGTGCATATCATAAAGCAATAAAATATCAGTTTGTGGATATATCTTCCCCTGCTGTGTTTCCTTGCGTTCTTCTTGCCCCTTTAATCTTTCTACAAGTATATTGTGTCTATTTATTATGTTCTTGCAGGAATTCATTATTATTGTGTGTGCTTGGAATATTGCTGTGAATGCATTTTGCTGGATTGTGGTGAACTGTCATCACCTCTTCTAGTGTGCACTTTGCCTCTGTATTTCACACATTTGGAGATTACTCTCACACCCTCTTTTTCTGGTGTATCACCGCTTTAGTGTAGGCTTTCATTTTATGCATTCTCTCTCTCTGGTCCCTTGGAATTTTTAGGTTAGAATAGCTAGTTTCTCCTGCATTAGAGTAGATTGTGGCAGGTAGTTTAGGAGCAAGAACCAGCTTTCTCTGGAGGTCTATCTCAAGTAGCAAGTGGAGGTAGTACCCATGTTATCCAATCACACTGGATGCTTAGAGTGATCAAACTAGAAATCTGATCAACATCCAGGGGTTGCTGTGATTCGGTGATAACACAACCTTTGGAAGTCTTCTTTGGTCCACATATGTGATCCATAACACCAACTTGATCTAGATGCATAGGCTGAAACCCATTCATATAGTTCTACTAGGAAGTAGCGGAAGAAGGTCTCATACAGATTGTGGTAGAGGTTCTCTTCTGCCCATCTATGTGCATTAAACTCAGGTCTAGTGTTGAATCTCTGAGAAAATTCATCCTCCATGCTCTTGAACCAAGATTCAACATTTTTTAATGTTAATCACTCTGTCATTACTCATTACAATTATCATGATGTAAGTTATATCCCACTTTAACTTTGAAAAGAGGTCGCGATAATGGAACCAAGATGTAGTAATTTTTACTCCCATCACAAAAGGAAGAAACCCCATATGCATTGGCCTATTACCCAGCAAAAGCTAAGCACTCACCCAAGACACACGTGGGTACTGAGTCTCTCGTTTATGTGAGTTTAGTGGGAAACATCATCTATGATTAGTGTAAGAGTTCTAGGAGGGAATTTAAGACATACAAGAACCATAGGGCTCAGAACGGCCTCTAGATCCTTGTAGTCACTTCAGACCTAGTGCTTTAAGAGAACCAAGAACATGTATTATGGTAGAAAGAAATATACAAGAATTCATACTTAGCATGAAAGGAAAGAGAACTCAGAAGAGAGAAAAATGCATTATAACCATAGATATTCATATATTTATTATATTAGGTAACCTCATTACATTCATTGAACCATTACAGAGTCTCACAAAGAAGCTAACCGCAGTCATACATTTCACTGGACTTATGTAACTAAGCTACCAAAAGAAAATTTATAACTCCATGCCTAGTACATTCTCTCCTTGATGCAATTATCCACTAATAGTGTCCTTGTAGTAATTCTACAGAGCTCCACCCATGTTGTTTCTCATACTCACGCTCTCTCTAACCCGTTATATCTCAAAACTCGTATGTCTTTTTCTCCGCAAAAACTTGTATTTATCACTTTCCTACACTGCCAACTCACCTTCTAGTGCCCTCAGATCCCAGTGCCAAGTGTCGAATG
The DNA here is from genome assembly GCA_019776745.2 of Taxus chinensis. NCBI lineage: Eukaryota > Viridiplantae > Streptophyta > Pinopsida > Cupressales > Taxaceae > Taxus > Taxus chinensis. The sequence goes on from CM034154.1 coordinate 233,766,400, forward strand.
TGGTCCTTCATACGAGCATGCTTCTCTAGGCTTAATCTTTCCACTTTATCTCATGATGTTCTTCTAGAATATTCCATCCAAGGCATGCCCCTATCGGGGCTAACTTATCACCAGACTGGCACCTTATCCACATGCAACCAGTCATGATTTTCACGTGTTCTACCCTGGGCACTCAAATTGACTAAGTCCTGAACCTCCTTTCACACGTCATGCATGCTATGTGCTTCCTTAAACCTTTCTCTTACGTGATTTTCCCTTGCATGCCTTTCCATAACTGGGACCTCGCACACCTATGCGCCTTCATACTTGGCCAATATTCCAGGGGTCCAACATATCTACATCAAAGAAGAAATATATCAACTATTGATTGTTATAGAATATGTACATGATATCATATTTGGAGGGGATCATGAAAACACGACTCATGAATTTTCTGATGTGATGAGAGAAGAATTTGAAATGTCTATGCTTGGTCATCTTTCATTCTTCATGGAATTATAAATCAGTTAATCAGATCAAGGAATCTTCATATCTCAATTTAAATACATTAAGGAAATTCTCAAAAAATTTGGGATGGAAGAGTGCGGACTTATAGGTACACCAATAGAGGTGGGATGCAAGATGAGTAAAGAGGAAAGTTTACAAAAGGTGGAAAAAACCCATTATAGGTTTATGATAAGTTGTATTCCCTACTCTACTACATTAAGACCTGATATCATGCAAGTTGTGGCTCTTATTAGGACATTTCAAGAGGAACCAAGGGAAACACACCTCAAGGAAGTCAAAATTATACTAAGGTACCTCATAGGAACACTGGAATATGGACTTTAGAACCCCAAAAGAAATGATTTCAACATAAAATCATACACTAATGTTTATTGGGCCATAAATATTGATGATAGTAAGAGTACAATTGGTGGTGCCTTATTTTTTGGTAACTACTTAATATGTTGGTTAAGTAAGACACAATCTTTACTGGCACTTTTAACATGTGAGGTAGGTTATATATCAGTTGCTATGTGTTTTTAATCAAGTTATTTGGATGTGACAGACATTGGAGGACTACAAGGTAAAATATGATGACCCAATTCCTTTGCTTTAAAATAGTACTAGTATTATTAGTGTCTCCAAGAATCTTATGTTCCACTCAAAGACCAAACACATCTGAATAATGTTTGAATTTTGAGGGAAAAATTAAATGATAAGAATATCAACCTTTAATATGTAAGTATAAAAGAAGATATTTCTAATATGATGACTAAGCCACTACCAAAATCAACATTTGATCACCTCACGAATTAATTAGGGGTCATTCCTGATCCCACCAACAACTAGGTAAGAAGAGATGACTCAAGGGAGCATCTTCATGCAATATAAACTCCTAAAAAGTGTAAAGGTATTCTAATGTCAAGGGAGCTAGTCTACTAGCTCATGTTGTTGTACTTGTTTAGTATCAGATTTGTTGATGATTTGAGTCAAAAAATATGAAATACAATTCTAGAGGGATCTTGTAGACAAGGAGAGCTAAGTTTTTAGCCCAAGGAAAAAGGTTTGAATAAGAATCATGAAGCTAATTGTACCCTTTCAGTCAAAATAGCAACACCATCCAAGGTAAGATTGTGGTTTATCAAGCTTATTTAGTTATTGATCATGGTGTTTTTTGTCTATCCCTTTGTCATAGATGTCAAAGGGGAGAAAGTGCTTTCATAAACCAAGTATGAAAGTGTTTTTGCCATCAATTTTTTAAGTTTTTTTTCCATTAATGAGAAAGGGGGAATTTATTGGACCCTGGTAATTGATTGAACCTTAATCATTGTTGTTGTCATTAATGTCAAGTGGCATTGATGGAAAAAATATTGAATGGTGAAGTAAGACTCTGCGAGAGGCTAGTTCCAACTTACAAAGAGGTTAATGGTGGTTCCATGAAGTGTCAAGCCATGAAAAATAAGCTCTCAATAATAAGTGTGTATGGTCAAGAAAGTAAGGTGTGTGATGAGCTCTCCCAAGGTAGTCAAACATTGTCAAACATGATGAAAATGATTGATAGGTGTTTCAGTGGGGTATAGTGTTCTTTGGCTAGTTCTTTGTGCATTCAGAATGGTTTCAGGATGATTTAAGGACACTTCAAGCTTTAATAGTGAGATAGGAAACATTGAAGGTATTGAAAAGGTTAGTACATTTGGGTCAATTTTTTTAGAGGTCTAAAATTCAATTACATATGTCCTAATTTATCACAAAGTCTCTTTGGTAAAGAGAAAAAATATAGAGTACTTAGAAAAAAAATAGAGAAAAATATATAGATGTATTTTTCCTTTTCTAGTGTATTGTCAACATTTGTAGTGTGGATGGAACTATTTCCCCAAGAACTAGAGTTCCTTGCAAGGGTATTAGGGCTACATGACAAAGGGTTATGAGTATTGTGGGTTAGGTGAGTAAGTCAAGAACAAAGACCCTCAATAAAACATGTTCCAAGTGATTCAGTGTTCTCTGCAAAGAGATTTAGAAAAAAAATGAGGAGTTGGTATATTATAGGTTGGGAAAGTGTTACAGGAAAAAAGGGCTCAAGGGGTAAAGTTACTCAAAGGAAAATGTTCTATGTAATTTAGGATGATTAGAAATAAATGAGGAGAGAGAGTGGAAGGATAAAGTGTTGTGTGGGTTGGGTGAAGGATGCAGACCTAATAGGCCAAGGAGGTACTGTACCACATAGGATTGAATTCCCCGCAACCTATTTTGATCTGAATAACAAACAGGATTGAGATGTGGAAAATTAAGGATTCAGATGAACTTCGTAAACATGGAATAAGTTCCATGTGATGATAAGCTCCTTGCAAACCATTTTGACCTAAAATATAAAGGAAGTGGAGTAGAGTACGGCATAGAAGCAGTATGGAAGAAGTAAGCCAAAGTGACCTGAGTTTCATTGTACCTCTAGTTCCCTAAATATCCAATTCATATGATTACTAAATAGGATAAAAATATAAATGATTTAAAATTTAATAAAGGTTATGTATTACGGACTATGAATTTTAATTTGGAACTCAGTGCACCATAAACCCTCAAGACCCGCATTGCAATATCTTTCGCTCCAGGTGTTAGAATTCAAATTTTGTGGAATTTTTGGAAAGGTGGTTTCATCCTCTATGCCATGGAATATAAAAATACAATTTTAAAGTAGTAACTAAATCATTTTTGTTAGTGTAACTGAAGAATATTTTAGAAGGATGATAAAAATAGAAAAATCATGAGTCAGAAAAATAGTTATGCTATTCTATCTAAGCTGAATTTCAAAACCATAAGTGAGTGATGAGAGAAAGTAGAGTGATATGTAAAAGGAGGTGTTTCAGATACAGTGAGGAGATAGTGTTGTCAAATGAATACCTATTTATTTAAAGAGAGGGTGATGATAGAGCTCTGATGAAAAATAGATAACCAAATCCAATGAATGTTTGAAGAGCTGAAAAACGTAGGTCAGAAGAATGTTACATATTTGAGGTTAAAGAGTGAGTTAAGAGAGCAAGAGAAAAGTGATCATAATCTACCGTTTAGGAAATATAGGATCCATATGATCATATTGTTTATATTATCTTTCTAATCAGGTGTTTAGATCATAAGGGGTGGGTGATCCTTGCAAGTTACATCTTGTTAAACTAATTGAGTGGGTGCTTAGTTTTCTTCAAGTTGGTGTTTGAGGATTTTTGAAGTGGGTGTTTCATACGTTGAGTGGGTTCTCAAAAAAACCAATATCATTATATGATTCAGAATTGGTGTTCCTAAGAAAGGATTGGTTTCAAAGTGGGTTTTCTCCCTTTATGGGTTTCCCACCATAAATCTTGTGTTGTGTATTACTATATTTTTGCATAAGCTTGATCATATGTTCATATTACAGGTCTTTCTCATAATAAAGAAACATTGAAATTGAAATGATCTAAAGTTTTTCATTACCACTGATTTACCCCCTATCAGTGCTTTTGATTTCCAACATAGGGTACTAAAAATAGGTGTCTACAATAATAGATCAAAAATATAAGTCATTCAAATATAGGATATAGTGTCAAAAAGAGGTGGGAACTACATATTATAAGACCATCCAAGTAGATGGGAAGTTATTTAAAATTTTTGTATGGAAGTTTCTTCCTCCCAAGTATGTCAACCTAGGAAATCCTATGGTTACTATTTCTATTAGGAATATAATTATACCTAATTTTCTTGTGGATATGGGATTTGTTATTAATATCCTGATTGTTGATATGCTCTCAACCTTTTCATTAACCAATATTCAACCAAATACCACTATCTTACAAAATGGATGACGAGACCATTAGAAATCCAAAAGTAAAGCCTTTGAATACCCTATATAATTTCTAGTATTAAAACCCCATACTCTAAATAATGGTTATTCTGTAATTTTAGGTAGACCTTGGCTTTCCACAACTTCTACCCTCAAATATTACAAGTATGGGCACATGACTATTTCAAATGGATTCAATGCAAAAAACAATTTTTTACCTAGATGCCAAGCCTTTCTTTCTAGAAAAATATCTATGGGTGGATGATCCTAATGAAACTAAAATTCAAGGAAGAATTTATTCTTTTTTAGTCATCAAAGTCTAATATCTGTAAATTAGTTCAATAAATGTCATGAGGAAGAATTTGATATAAAAATCTATATTTTCACATCCTCTATTTGTCCTTACCATGCATTTGAAGGTGAAAAATGCTAGTGATGACATAATAATGTTGCATGAATTATAGTCCCATGTATGTCCATTAATTCATTAATGATGGACTACCCCTCATTGATATAAAACTATCCAAGGACCAAGAAAGTTGAAATTCAACCAGGTAAACCATTAAACATTAATAGTTGGTTGACAGATGAAAATGAGGAAATACTATCTATAGTTATGAAATCTCATTTGAAATACTTTACATAGGAATACACTAATATGAGATGGATTCACCATGATTTATGTACTCACCATATTCAAATGGATAATGTCAAACTAGTGAGACAACCCCAAAAGAGAATAAACCCAACACTTAGGGATATTTCTAAAACTAAGATAGAGAAGCTATTACATGTAGAATTTATATACATAATCTCATATATTTAATGGGTGTCTCTTTTGGTTATTTTTCCTAATTAAAATGGAAAATGGAGATTTTGTATAGACTATAGAGAACTAAAAAAATCCACATAGAAATATTATTTTCATTTTTCTTTCATTGATCAGGTTCTTGATAACTTGGCAAGAAAGGAAAACTATTACTTTTTAGATGGATTCAATGGATACAACTAGATACAGGTAGAAAGTGAGGATCAAGATAAAAAAAATATTTAATTTACCTCGGGGAAATTTTACATGTAGTGTCCTACTCTTCATAATGTGCATTGCACTAACGACCTTTCAAAGAGAAATGTTAGCTATATTTGCAGATTTGACAAATGAATGTGTTGAAAGTTACATGGATGATTTACAATCTATAGAGGATATTTTAAAGAGTTATTGAATAATATAGAAAAGGTGTTGACTAGATGTGAAAAGCACCAATTGTCTCTCAATCATGAAATTTTTTTAATTTTTGTAGAATAAGGTATATTCTTGGGACATCACATAACAAAAATAAACCATAACAAAATTTAAGTGATCAGAAAACTTCCAACAACTTTCACTCAAACAACGGTAAGAATTTTCTTAGGATATGTTGGTTATTATATGATATTATAAGAATATTATTGCAATATGATATATCCTATGTTTTCATTTCTTAGTAAAGATTACAAATTTCTTTGTAGTTATAATTGTCAATGGTCTTTTAAGGTCATTCAAGAAAGAATAATGTTTTCTCCTATTTCGAGAGGACCTAATTGGAAGCTTCCTTTATACATCCAAATAGATGCATCTCATGAAGAAATATGAGTTATTGTTAGACAAAAAGAATAACTAGAAACCATGCATTCTATTTACTACATTGTTATAAGATTAACACCTACTGAAATAAACTATACAATAGATGAGAAATAATTCCTTATTATGGTGTCTGATATAAAAAAAATCACCATTACCTCACCAATTACAAGGTAATTATATACACAAACCATTTTTTATAAAGTATTTAATGAGAAAACCATTGGTAAGAAAAATGATAATTATGTGGTTATTACTTTTACAAGAATCCAATGTGAAAATAGTTGATAAACCTAGAAGAGCTAATGTGGTTACATATTTATTATTGAGACTAACAACTACAAGGCAAAATGAACTAGTATTGAATTCTTATATGGACCCTTATTTTCTATATCTTTTACAACACCATGGTTTTTTGACATGGCCAATTATCATGCCTCGAGGAAGTTTCCAACCTATTTTACCCCTAAAAAGGGGGGGGCCTCATAAAGGACAACTCAATGTACACTTCAGTAAAATGATTTTTATTTAAATGTGGTCTTGATTTTGTGTGGCAAAAATGCATAAGGGAGGATGAAATTCATGATTTTTTGAGAGATTTCCATGATGAACCCTCAAGAGTTCACTATTTAGTAGCTCATACTATCAAAAAGGTCTTAAATTTTGGATATTATTGTCCTTCACTACAACAATATAAAAGTATATATGTTTGGCAATTTGAACAATGTCAAAGAATGGGAAGGCCTACTCTCTCTCCAATGAAATTATTGTCCAACCTCAAGTGTTTTTGGAAATTTTTGAGAAATGGGGATAGGATTTCATTGGACATGTTGACCTAATATTTCAAGGGAATGAATACATTCTTATCTATATTTATTATGTTACTAAATGGCCATAGGTTCAAGCTTTACAATTTTCTAGGGATGAGAAAGTAACCAACTTTTATATAAAACAATATTTCTCAAATTTGGGGCACCAAATTTTTTTGTTTTAGATCAAGGTCCGAAACTTGTGTCTAATGTGATCAAGGAATTTTCAAATTTATATTAGTTGAGGCACAAGAAATCTTCACCAAGTTTAATTCAACAACAAATAACTAGAGAACATATTGACTATGGTGAAATAAATCAATAAAAATTATTAGGCACTCACATTACTATAAGTAATTTGGGAATACAAAACCACATGGAAATCCACTATTAAATTCTCTCCATATGAGTTAGTTTATGGGGGAAAATATTTTTTTCTATAGAATTTGAGCTCAAGACTCTAGAAACAATAATGGAGGTAGGGATAGATTTAACACTAGCACATATAAAAAGGATTTTACAACTCAATGAATTAGAAGAGTTAATAATGGAATATTTACACAATAAATTACTAATATAGCACCAAAGGAAATTTTGGAATGTACACCAAATTATATAAAGAAAATTTCAAACTGGAGATTGGGAAGTTTTATTTAATTCCAAGTATAAATACTTCAAAGGAAAAATCTAGACTCATTGGATGGGTCCCTATCATATTCAATAAGACTATAATGATGGATCTATTTAGCTCAATCCCATTAAGATAAAATTACTAGTTAATGGTAATAGGTTGTGCCTACATAGGAAACTAGTTTCAAAAGAATTGTTTGAAAATCAAGTGAAGATGCATGTGGATTTTTTTTATATGAATGGCGTTTCCTCTTTCTCTGTAGATCTATTATGAATGCATAAAGAATACATAAATGATGAAGGTTAAAAAATGTAAATTATATCCTTATTCCCCAAAAAAGAGATTACGGGGATGTAAACCAAATACGATAGTCAATTCCAAAAATAAAAATAAAATATATGGCGGAAGATAAGATACTTGTTGAGATGCAATCATAAATATTTTCTTTTCCCTTCAGGAACATCATAACACATGTTTTTTATTGATAAATGATTTTGACGGGAGATATGAACTAGAGGATTGGAGGGGACCCACCCTACAATAATGTCCTTCAGAAAAAATATTACAATTTAAACCAAACTCACACCGACGATGTAATTTTATTTGGCCACCACCATTTTTAGAGCCACTAGCCCCTACCAATGCCAAAAATGCAAATACCACCACCATCAATAACCACCAACTAAAGCCAAAATCCATGGCCATCGTTGATGCAACACCCACCACCACTGATAACCTCTATAACCTACCAATGATGTAACTCCCGCCATCACCGGTAAACCACCCCGAAGGGGATCGTGCCTAGCAGGATTTGAACCTGGGTGGATCTAGACAAAACCATCCATCTTAACCAATCCATCCAAACCCCATTGTAACATCAAAATACATGTTAAAAGGGGACTAATTAAGATATATGTATTAACTTATTTTTTTTGATAGCATAAAGGTATTTTCACACATTATTAAATTTTTGAGACTTAAATAAAAAATGAAGTAATGATGACCCCCAAATATGATTAAATGGATACAGAATTTTAATTTAACAAGTGATTTATGGAATGTGTGAAATCCTATCCACACGTATGGGAAATGAAGTGGGATATAAATAATTTTAAATAAAATCATATTCAACTACGTGTATTAATTACCCACATAAGGTTCATTACATGTGCATTGAGTTATACAACTCCTAAACATGATTTGTAGATTCTCCAATTCATCTCCATTTCACTTGAAAAAGAGTCATGGAAAATAAATATTGAGTCCTCCACAACAAATATAGAGTCCTGCACAACAAATATTGAGTCCTACAAATTCAAAATAGTCAATAGAAATGGGGAACAAGAAGCAATCAAAGACAAAAAGATGGTACCAAGCTCATGCAAGATAAATCCGCCATAGAAATATTTGAGCATGCAAGGTGATTACAACCTATTCAAAATTTATAAGGATTTAACCAAGAGATGGTTAAATAATTTAGCTTACATTTTCAAGGAACTCTAAATTCTAGATAATAACTATTAAGGTAAGTGTTGAAATTTTAAGTGAAATATCTAGAATTTCCATAATTGAAATAGCTCTTGTTCGCTCTAGGGTTCCCTACAATGAGATTATTTCAAATTTTAAATCACAAGGAGATATTACCCTTAGGGTATACCAGGATCACACTGGTAAAGTAAAAATAATAATGAAATATGGTTTTCCTAACCCTTAAACTTTAGTATCTAATTCGATTATTAGATGCCTCACATTTGATGGATAATACCAGAATTTACTTGGCCTTACCATGCACACTTTTAACCATTTATGTCATGGGATAAAATGACCTGAGTTGAGGGTCAATTTCCAAGAGTTTGTGTATTGTTCCTTGCATATTATGGAATAAATATTCAATAGTAAAGGGGCACCCTTAAGACACCATGAATTGATCAATTTAATATGCAAACATCATTTTCTACAATTGCATAATGAGGAAGAATCAAGGTAGAGGTTTATAAATAAATTTAAGAAATAATAATCTAGATTAAAACATTCTATTAAAACCCCCAAAAATAAAATCTAAATATAGAAAAGAGAATAAAGAGAGGTATAAGTTTAGGATGAAACTAAAGAGAAACCATTATTACTTGTATGTCTAATTTTGAGGATGTTCCATATGAACAAGTAGTATCCTTACAATATGATACCTATAGGTTAAAAATATATAAAATAATTGTGTTAGTTTTGTAAAGAGATGAATATTATGAAGAATAAAGGATAATGGAAAAAACTCTTCAGTATTTCAGGTATCCTCTCACTTTCAAACAAAAACCTTTGGAATAATTTCCTATACATGAAGCACTTGAGGGATAACATTTTACACCTCCTAACACTACTCCATCTATAGAGGAATAAGGTCAATTTAAACCTCAACTCCAACCAATGGATAAAGGGAAGGCTCCCATGTATTCAAGTGAATAATCCTGTCAATCTCCACCTCAAGATGTAGAGAGAGGTCCAAGGTCACCTAGTGAGGAAGATGAATAAATAAATCAAATAATAATCCTATCTAGAGCTAAGTTTATTTTGTAAAAACAAAATAAGGATATTTAAAGAATCAAAATGCTCTTAAGTGAAAAAAATTAAAATTTAGAGCTTACAACCAAAATTATCAAATGAGAAGGAGAGATAGGAAAATTATGATTGCAATATGATAGATTTAAAAATAAAATTAAAGAACACAAATGACAAGTTGTAAGAAAAATATAACCATGTGTTATCTTTAGAAAACAAGATGAAGAAATAGGAAGAAGAAATTAATTTCATCTCCCAAAATTTCCAAACTATCATTTACACATTTCTACAAGAAATATCATAAGCAAAGGGAAGTATGGAAAAGTTACAATAATTGGCTCTAAGAAAGAGCTAAGTTACAAGGAGATCCAAATTGATTTCCTTTTTTCATCTCCAATGGATCCTAGCATATATGAATTGATATTAGTTAAAGAATAAAGAGTTGGAAGTTGAAGTTAAAAGAATTGAAGAAGGAAAAGACAACTCTACAAGGAAAAATCACATCATATTTCCAAATGAGAGTGACTTTTCTCACATGTAGAAGTCCCTATAACTTCTATGTTATGTTCATTAGGGATCAATTTCTCAAATTGTAGATTTTCAAGATTAAGAATAATATGCTACATGATATTAAAGACCCCAAGGAATTCATGGAGCCCTATACGGCGAATAATATTGAGTTGAACTTTTTTTATGTGATTTCTATGTTCACATATTTATATTGGGGGATGATGTAAAATTCCTAATTAACTTTTTCACAAGGGAGGTACATTTTAGGCATTTCATATCAACCCTAAAAAACTCAGGATAGATAGATGGATAAACTAATAGAATTCAACAAAATTTTAAAAAATGAATGTCTCCTCATTAGACATGACTTTCCTACACCCTAAAAATTAATCACCACCTTTAAGGCTCACACACACATTCCCCAACTCAAGGAGAATTACAGAGAAAAGCTAGAAGAATCCATCAAATAATTTGAAAATTATTTCTTCCTTATGGAATATGGAGTATGCATGAAAATATGGGGGAGCTACCAAAAGATATGAGAAGAAGGGGGTATTATTTTAAAAGAATTTAAATTCGGCCTATAGAAGAGCACAAAAGATGACAACCATCATCAAGATATTTTATCATCATTAGATTGGGATGAATTAATAGCCACAACTACTTCTAACACCATAACCAACATGGAACTACTAGAATAAAAAATATGAAAAGGAATTTGGAGTATGGGAAGAATGGTTTATCTAAAATAAAGTCTATATAACTTTAAGAAATAAGATCTAGAATGCATACACCCAAAATTATGACTATATAAAGATTTTTGAAAGGATGAAAAGAGAGAGATAAAAATCTTGTAGGAGTTCCTCCAATATATTAAGTTTCGGAGGTGATAAGACTAGAATAATCTCATCATAATAAGGTTTAACTCCTTAAATTTCAATTATTTTGAAACATGCTTAATCATGTTTGCAAGTTTTTTTTAATAATTTTTAAAGATTAATTATGATACATGTGGGATGAATTAACCTTCAGAGCATTTTGGATTGTTTTTTTCTAACTCCTAACCATTCTTGTGGAAAATAAGTTTTTTCATATTAAAATGAGAAAAGAACTGTATTAAGCAATAGGCCAATTTCAAAATACTTAACTTTGACCAAGTTACGAGCTCCAGACCTCATCACCTAGCTTTGGACTAAAAATAGAAAAGCACAGGACTCCCTAAGCAAGTGTAAGACTCTCAGGAAAATCATAATACTTCCAAATAAAATAACAAGAATTCCGAAGAAAGTGCATAAGTCCCGAGAAATGTGTGGTAATTCCAAGGAAATCACAAGACTCTTTCTTCCAGGCTCAAGAATATGATCCACATAGATATATTTGTTACTTTAGCACCCACTTTTCAAAGAAACTCAGATATTTGGAGAATGAAAGGATTTTTTAGATCATGAAGAAAATTTATTCATTTCAAAACATGGAAATCTAACACTGAAGAAGTTGTATTCAATAAATAAGAAAAAATGGAAAATCTTCTACCTTTTGGGAGAGAAGTATTAGTGAAAATTTAAAACTAAAGAAATCATAGTTACTTTGTAATAGGATAGTTATAACAACATCCATTTTTCAGTTGATAAAGTTGGCTCCATATGTAAGTTTCAATAGGATTTTTTATTCAATAAATCCACCATGAATGTAGAAGTTAGTTTTATGCTCATGAAAGGATGAATGCTTCAAAATCCAAGCATTTTATAAAAACCTTGGTGTAAAATTAGAATTATTTATTCATTTTATCTATAGATGTAAGATAATCTATAATACATATCAAGTTAATAGTTGTGGAGGTGTTGAACACATATGTTAAGCATTCGTAATTAGTCATACACAAAATATAAGGGAGAGAGAAAGGGCCACTCTCATCCAAGGAGGAACATTTTCTGGGTATTTTATTAGTTAGTTTCATTTCATATATTCTATATTCAAAAATTGTATAAATATTTAAATATGTAATTTTTTGGAGTTTATATAGCTCTATTATGCATTTAAATTATTGATTTATTATGGTTACACTATTTTGGTATTTTTGCATTTTTTATTATTTTCTTTAAATTAGTTTAGTAGGTTTTTAAAGCATATTTCATCCTATTATTTATAACAGACATCCTTCAATGCATCTTGGATTCAATATACTTAATGAAAGTGGAGGATATAACAAACCTCGCCAAAATAATCAAAAGAAGATTTTTTTCTTTTTCATAATCTTCGAAGCAATGGTTTACCACCAATGATAAAAAAAACATATTATATTTTAATTGTGTATTCATGAATTATTGAAAAAAAACTTTTGGGACAAGTGGTGGATGGTCTTTTACAATCCTTTGTGTAATAATAACGAGGTTTTGTTGTATTTTTTACAAAAAATATATTGTGAATTTATTCTTAATAGGAAGGTAATTATTGTAATTTTATATCATCCCAAGGAAGAGAAGGTTGTTCATCATATGAGATACCCAGTGCTAGGAAAGATCAAAATGTACATAACTATCCTACGAGAGGCAGAAGGACAAAATTATATGTTTCTATATATAGTGAAATTCAGCACGTGCATATAGGGATACCATTTAGGAATTTTATAATTTTATAGATATATTGATTTCCCATTGCAAGAATATTTTTGGTACAAAAAATTTCTTAGACTAAAGGGGTTACTAGTGGTAGTGTGAGTCTTAGTGCCCATCATAGTATTGATGGTTCATGTGACTTTTCATTTTGCAATTTAGGTGGTGGTACACATATTGGTTGAATTAAATTTTATATGCATCCATTTACATCTTACGGGAAGATATGTATCATACCATGTACACATACTATATCTGTAGAATGTGCATGCTAATTTTTAGAGAATCATGATACCACTTTATGGTAATCTATGTAGAAATCTATGCCATCTATAGTTACTCCACCATATATGGAAACTACATAGAGAGATGTACATGATGTCCAAGTATCCCCTCTAGTTACTAGAGCATTCAAGGGTAGTACCAAGTGAGATGAAGAGGATGTAACTATTTCCTATTTCTTGTTCACATGGGTAATTTATAATAATTTTTTGTATCTAGGTAATAATAAATTTATCTTAATATATTTTTATAACTAATTGATTCATAATTTTAAATTCTTTCTTTTTCTTGTATAACTTATGGCAAAGGCCATGGCCACCTCTCCTGGATTAGATTTTATTGTTATAACAACTATTAGTGTTGTAGATAAATATATGTAAGTACATTTTCAAATTTTTATTGAGGTATCATTGATTTATTTATTATATATTGATGTTGATAGGTTGTTATATCTATTTGTAGGTTTAAATAATAATATTTTTGTGTTGCATTTCAACCATCACTAGATGAACATATTGAGGGAGTTGTTTCCTAGCACCAATTTTCCAACCCATAACAATTGTAAGCTACTAGAGTGGTGAGAACACACAGTTTACTTGTAATTTATTATTTCAAACAGTGTTAATTTACATTTCATTTGTACTTACATTTTTTATGAATATATTTAAACCTATATGAACTTTTATTCTCTACAATGTTGGCATGAGTGAGTTTGAAGGTTGTAATTGATGTAAAAGATCATTGATGTAAAAGAGGATGATCAAAGGATGCTATAGTATGTGTGTCATGAAGATAAAAATTCCAATCAGGATGTGACATGATGGCTTGTGTGGACACCGTGAGAATGGCTTGGCCTAATAGGCCTAATCAGGTGACCTAGCTAGCCTAGGTGATAAAGCATTATGAATAAAGTTAATGGTGGATTGAGGAGAATGGTAAAGGAATATAGGCCATGAGAAGAGTGTTTGGAAGAATGCATAGAGGCCTAGAGGATGATTGCAAGGTGATATTAGGGTTTAAAGGTGCTCATCTATACCTAGTTTAGGTGATTGAATATCAAATGAGGAATGAGAATGTATTATAGGGTAATGAGAGATCATGGAGGTATGCAGGGGTGTGAGACATATTTTCTCAAGTGTTTTAGTTCCTTTTGAAGAGCTTAGAAGTAGAGCCATGATTTTTTTCTACTTGGTCTAGGTCTAAACTATGTAAAATCCTAGTGCTTGAATCCTAATAAGGTATCATAGTCACTTACGGGTGTGTATGAGATCTTATAAATGCTCATGGATGTATATCATATTTTTTAATGATGTAGAGGTAGTTTTTGGAGGTTTCATGCTTGGTTTTTGTGTTAGTTTACTTTGTTATGACCTAGAACATGAAAAACCCTAAGGCCTAGTCATTCAAGTCATGGTGGTTCAGAAAATTCAGAGCTATTTGAGCCAAAGGGATGATTGGAGATGATGAAAGAGGGTTCCCTAGAGGTGTGTGAAAATTTTTAGGTTTTCATGATGATAATTTTGTAAGCTATGACCTTAAAACCAACATAGGGTTCTTGGGTTATTAAGATTGCATTTTCGAACTCAAAGTGAGTGAAATGATCATGGTTGGAATGTGTAAGGTTTTCATGGGGAGATGACCCTTTAAAATATGTTTGGAAATGGAGTTAATAAGATCTCAAAGTTAGAATGAGGTCCCAATATTTTTGAACAATTTTTAATAAGGTAAGTCACTTGTTATGAGTTTGAAACCCTAGGTTATAAGTGATGGAGAAGATATTCTTGGTAGTCCCTATAATGTATTTTTTTAAATATATTATCATTTTAAGTTATATAGGACTCCTCCATATTTCTGATGAGGTATGTTAAATCTTGTGAAAGTATTTGGGCCCCACTCAAAAAGGCTTATTTTTGAAGATTTATAGTTTGTACAAAAAATGTCTATTTAACCTATTGAATAAATCACCATTTATGGAAGCTTGGGAGTTTTGATACATGTAAATGATAGTTTCAGGTCATGATTGAGATTTTTAAGTGAAAAGTGTGCCCTATCTTTGAAGATTGGTTTTTAGCCCTAAAAGAACAGTTTAGAAGTGTTGGCAAATGGAAGTGCTTGAACACCTATGAGCTTGGTGATGGAGTATAATTTCCTTACATATTTTTTACACATCTCATATGAAATGTTTCCTATTATTTTATATCTCTGAAAGGGATTTTAGGTGGCATGGTTGAGGTCACAAGTTGACCCAGTTTGACTAGTTCAAAACAACACTACTTTGATGAGAAGATGGATGTAAAAGGCCCATATTTTGGATTAGTTGATGATTTCTATAGATTTGAGAGTGAAGAGAGATTATGTTTTTCCTATTGAATACATTTATAGTTATTTAATGGGTCAAGAAGGGTGCAAACTAGTTTAGTTTCAAAAATTACTTCTTGGGAAGATCAGTTTGTTAAAGAGGAAAAGAGGTGTGGTTTTCTTTGTTGGATGTTTCATGAGGTCTAACATGCACAGATGTATTATATATATAAATTTATTTCCAATGAGTGGCTACCTGACATATTTGAGTTTTTTTTATGTTATCTTGAGCTCCATAGTTGAAGATTGGTTCCTGAAATTGCTAGTTTTGATTAGGAAATAGTCCTACAAGTTGGTGATATGAAGAAAATGATTGGTGTAGAGTTCCTTGATCTAATAGATGATGTTTATAGGACATAAATGAAATGTGTGAAGATTTTGGAGGCATGAAAAATATTTATGAAGTGTTGGAAAGTCTTGGAGAGCTCGTTGGAGAAGGATTTAGGCTTCTTGGTCTAATTGTGCATGTTGGAGTGTTTTAATGCATTTCCGACATATATGGGTCCATATTATGAATTTATATGAGTATAGTGTTCTAATTTTAAGTTTTTATGACCGACCCCTTGGGTCATAGCTGACCTATGTTATGTTTTTTATATGATTATCATATAAAGGTGAATGTTTAGTTCATTTTTGAACTAGTTTAGAGAGAGGGAAAACATGTGAGCTAGGTGAAATAATGTAAGTGGTTCAAGGGAATAAAAATAGATCTGAGAGTGTGTGTGAATTTATGATGATTTTCAATAAGTTTTTTGTAAGTTCTTGTGTCTAAATCATTTCATGAAATATCAGGTTTGAGCGAGTTAGGAGAAGGTGTGTTTGAAGAGGGTTTGAAGGTGCTTGAGCTGAATCTTGTGATCACTCTCAGTTGTGTGTGTTGGAAACATATTATCATTGGTATTATGATAAAAACTTGTGTTATGAGTAATATTGACATGATTCCTTTTTTTTAGTAATATCAACAAGGTTTTATAGGGGTTGGTGTCTCACTAAAAAAATCTTGTGTAATGAGTCATATTCATGCAATTCTTTTGGTTTGAGTAATATAATAAAAAAAAATAGTGGGTTTTCTTCCCCTTAAGGGTTTCCCACTTACATATTTTGTTCTTGTGTACTCTTTCATGGTTGTGTTATTTTCGTTGGTTTTTGCTTATTGTTAAGATTACATTCATGCATGGTTGAATGATAATGGTGCATGTAAGGTAATTTGAAATTGTTTAAGGGCATTAAAGGATTGATTCAAACCCCCCTTAGTCCATTGTGATTAAAAAAATTATTTTTTGGATATGTATTCGAGGTATCCTAGAGTGAGGTAAACCTATCACTAGCCTAATGGTCCCTCCTAGCCACATTCACAACCTTGTGGATAGGTTATTAGAGACATGTATTTATAACATTGTTATGGATACAACATAAAAGGTACGATAAATTTGTTGTTAGGTAAAACCTTGTATAGTTAATTTATGCATTATATTTCATATTTACCATAGGTAATAGGTTGTTACATTTATTTTTTGTAAATTTTTATGTTAATGTGGTAACTAGTTGTATTTTTAAAATCATATTATTTGGCATATTATTGTCACGTACGGTTATTGTTATGTGGTTATGTTTCTATAGCCATATTATTGTCTTATTCACGAATGTGTGTATTGTTGCACCTATGAACTTATTATCTATTTGTAATTAGTTGTGCAATATTTATAAATATTAAAACCATCTCTATTGTAAATTATTTGATTGAATATCAATACAATTGTGAGGCTTACATCCCTCTTCTAGATTTGGTATCAGAGTAGGTTAGGAACCAAGGTGAGTAGAGGTGTGCAAAGAGAGTGAAAAAGATATAAAGGAGCTTCAAGAAGAATTCACATCATTTATAAGTCTTGTGTAGCCTCAAGAAACTTACAAGCCCCATCCCTACATCCCCATAACCTACTGTTCAATTCCAGGTGTTTGGAATGTAAATTTTTTTTGCACTAGTGCCTCGTGCACTAGGAAAAATTTTCTTGCCGGAAAAATTCTGATTAAAAAAAATTAGAATCACAAAATTAAAAAATCAATACATACATACATACATACATATATATATATATATATATATATATATATATATATCCCATTAGGGGTTTTACCTCTTCCTATAGAGTCCTATTTAATATCTACAAAATTTAGCAGAATGCCACTTTTAGAGGTGTGGTTGTATTGGAGCATTAATCTATCTAACCGAGCTATCCACTGAGCTAAAATCAAGTTGTGTGAGTGAGTTTTCAATCGAGTTATCACAAACATTGGACGAGTTTCCATGTTGATCAAGCTATCTAAACAAATATCATTCTTACATTGGGTGAGTTATATTCTACACCAAGATGGACCACTTGTGTGTCAAGCTCATTCCAACTCAGATCCCCTACCTCCTCAATTCAACATATTTTCACATCATGGACTTGCACAACACCATGAGCCCATCTTTGTTTTCATGACCGAGTCAATTTCTTGGATGTTTTGAATGGATAGAAGGGCAAGTGATGTAGCCTACAATTTACCATTAATAACCCAAGTGCGCTAACACATCACTCAGCCTAGACTGGTCGCTCACCCAAAGTGCGCAAAGGTATTATGCCCCTCTTTAGGGTTGTTATTGCAGGATGTTAGCATGATGAATACTCAATGCATTATGATCCATAATTAATATAATATTCCACATAGCATGTCCAAATATAGATCTAAATAATAACATATTTAAATAATATCCATAATGAATCCAATCATGTAAGAACCAATTATACTTAGGATTAATACTCTATTTTAGCTAATACTCTCCATTATATTAAACACAATAAATACATAGAAGATCATTACAATAGGTAATACTATAAGCTTATGCGCGCATCATATCTAGAAGCATAACTTCATAGTAATCCAGTTCTCATAGAGTCCTACTATACTACATAGATTACGACATATTTATAAGGGAGGGGAATTTCCCTTCACCACTTGCATAACTCCCCAAAATACGTCGCATTCTAGAAATAGTCATGTGCCTTTACAATACTAGCCACACATACAAGTGTGCTAACAATAGACCTCTTATAGTTAACTAGTAGTAGCAACTCTATTCTTATCCCGAACCCATGTAAAGCAATTAGTATCCGCTCTTCCAAATATAGCCCATGTGTGTCGCACAAGTAATTATCTAGTTTGTGTTCTCTTCATGCCATCTCCAAAAATATCCCATACATTTGAAAATAACTAAGTCTTGAATTCACCCTTGTCTTCCATGCACGTGTCCTTTCCTATTTTTCCCCGAATTTGACTGTGCCCCATTCTTATGCGTGAACCTTCTATGTACAATCTCCTTCGCACCATACTCTCATCCAATCAACATTACCCCACACTAAACTACATTGTCGCCCCAACAATGGTTACTCCTTGAACAATAAATAATAAAGAATGGAAAGGAATGAAATAATTTCTACACAAAGGATGAATTATCACTGTGCAACATCCTTTATCTGAACCGAAAGAATCAGTTATGGATACTCTTCTTTGATATCTGCTTCAAACGTCTTCCACTCGTTTATTGTGACTTTTGTCTTTCCTGGGATGTTCACTATAATAATTTCCAACTCATCTTGGGAAATTTCTCCCTTCTCTTTTTGTAGCACCAGAACAATGTTAGACATAATAGACATTCGCCCTTCTAACAGATCCATCTTCTGCACTATCAGTTTCCTAATCTCATAAAATTTTCCTTATGAGGGTCCAGTGCTGCTATAAGGGCCTCATGCTTCTGCTTGACTAGAGCCAATATTTCCACATGTCCTAATGTTTCATCTTTCATGGATTTTAGGACTTCATTATCTTCCACTATTTTCCTGACCTTTATTATTGCCTCTAGAGCTACACATATGTTCAGTTCCTAGTCCACTTTCTTCAGTTCCTCCTACAAGGTTTGAAGCAATGCCTCGTATGATGAAATATTTTGAACTACTACAGCCTTTGCCTTCTCTGCCTCCTGCTTAGGGTCCTTTTTCATTGTCATCTAAACCGGTCCCTCCATAAGCACCAAATTGACTAAGGTATGCACATAGTGCATAGCTGAAGAGAACCTTTCAGGTACCTTAGACTCCAAGTGTGGTCTCTCTTTTAGGACATGGTCTCTAATATCCTCTACCATGTTGATAAGGAATCAATTCTTCTACTGCTCTAGGTCATTCTCTTCTTTCAAGCACGTGATCTCTGTATATTTTGCCCTAATCACTTCTCTTAGCACTTTGATAGTGGTAGATTTGTCTATGTTCCTCCACACCACCTCTATAGATACTTTTACCAAGGTATTACTAACCTATTCATCAAACATAATAGTGGGTTTTACAGTTATATATCAGTCCTGAGGTGCCTTCTTCAACCTTCTTGACACACATGATTCTTCGCATACGTCACAGTCTAGCTCATCCATGTGTGTGTGCATAGACAAAGAAAGTTACTTCTTTGTGCACATGGTGGGCATGTCCTTATCCATCAACTCCCATCCATATAACTCCTTGGGGCTCACCGTGCTTTGAAAATGGGTGTGGACAATTTTAATTGTGTCCTCAGCATAGCCCAAACATGGAACAATATACTCTCCACTTGTTCTTTTAGTTCTTGGTCCCTTAGGAACCGGAGTGCCCAAATTTAGAGCTGGATCTTCTATGTCATGAGCATTATCTGGTCCTGATTCTCCTTCCTTTACCCCTTCTCCTTCATTCTTCACATCTTCATCTTTCATTTCTTCATCCCTCAACTCTTCCATGTCCTATGGTGGTGTACAAGATTCAGGCACACTCTCTTCAGACTCTTCCACCTCCTCGTTTAGCTTCAATTCTCTCCTTCTCTTATCAGTTGTCTCCTTTTGTAGAAAGAGTCACAGTGACTGGGGAGTAGCATCTTGAGTTCTTGTTCATCTGAAAACCCTCTTAAAGTAGTGTTCTTTAGGGTCTGATCCTACCTCTGATTCTTTTTCTCCTTCTTCTTTTGCCTGGGGTGGAGTACTTGCGCTCTAAGATTCTACCCTGTCTGAGGGTTGCCTTCACCCTCTATGTACCAGTCTGCCCTTATATTCATGCTCTTCCTCCTCATCATCTACCTCTATAGGTTTAGTGGGATTCGGAGATGGTACATTCTCCACCATATGATTTCCCTTAGGAGGCCCTAGGAGCACGAACTCATTCTCCACATATTTTTTACCCTCCAACTTAGGATTTTGCTGAAGGAGATAAGTGCAGCCCCATTATCTCCAATATCCAAACACACGGGCTTCATGCTTATCACATATGAAATTAGCCTCTCAATGCAGTCAGTATGACCTGTATATATATAAGTCTTACACAGCGTGTGGTAGTCACAGTCTATATTGTCTGCAACAAAATTCAAGTGTCGTGCATTATTGAACTGATGGACTGATGCTTGTAAGTAGTGTGCTATGAATGCATATGGTAGCTTACACAAGGGGCTCCAAGTCCCATCCTACATTACAAACCATGCAATGTAGAAGTGTAGATATAAGTGTTGATATACCACGAACTGGACTGCCTTGCCAACCACCAAAGGCAACTCCTTGGGGATGTGTCACTCATCTCTGAATGTCATGTGGAGCCTGTCATACCACATCTCTGCCCTCTGCTTGAATGGTCCACTCATTGAAACTTCACACAAGTACTTCTCAAATATTTCTGCAAGGGACTTATTTTGTATGGGGTACTCCAAGATCTTATTCTTTGGCCCATTGGGCACTCTAATTTCTATAAATACCAGGGATAATAGGATAGTGTTGAAACTAATTTTTTCACTTGTGCGTGCTTCCTCGATGATAATGTTTGAAATATAGCCTGATATGTTGTAAATTGTTCCATGTGACATTCTACTTGAAATGTGCAACCACATGGTATTCACCTGGGACCATCTCTCTTGATCATTAAATTTGGTGTCTAAATGTGTAGCTCCTTGTACCACTAGGTACTTCTTTAGTTTTTTGATATCCATTCCATGCAAATATTTGGTGTACCCTAGCTCCTTCTACATCTTGAGTATTTATATTTTATCTGTCAAGTCACTATTTAGATCCACTCGTATGCCCCTCAATCCTGTTATAGTTGAAATTAGAGCAACTATAATCCTTACCCTACATCTAGAAAAATATAAAAATTCTTCATGTACCCTGCTCATCAACCACTAGTACAAAGGTTCATACTTGCTGAAATATAAATGTTCATACAACTAGTAAACTCTAATCTACTTTAGAAGCTTCTCTCTAATGTCATATTACAATGACATGTCCTCTGTTGTGCACTTGTTTATCTTCATATTCAACACCATGTCAATTTATTTTTTGTTATCTAATGTGCGGTGGTTATAGTCACTTACCTTGCACTTCCATACATGAGAATCCCATTCTTGTCCCACTATCATTCCTTTTAGGTATTGCATCTCTAAAAAATTTCTCTTGGGAGCAATTTCAACCTCTACTTCCACCTTCTTCTTCCCTTTAGCTCCTATGGTAGGTGCTTTCTTTGGTATCATCTGTAAATCAGAACTTTGTTTCCTCTGTAGTGTGCAAAAACTTTCCTTCTATCTTCTACAACATGAAAACTCAAACCTTAGCTTGAATCCATGCTCCCTAGTTGAAATCGCACGCCCTGTCTCTTTCAAAACACTCTACCTTACTCAAACCCTTCACCAATGGGGATGTAAGCTTCTCATGTGTACAAATTTTCTCATAACATCTAGTTTCACACTCTTCGCACCTCAATATGATTCTCTCAGCTCAGTCATACTTAACTCTTTCAAATTTTTACTATTTATATTGGTAAAAATGAACTCGTATCCCTTCCTTATATAGATTTTCAAAAATTTGGTACATTTATTGCTCCTTTACCTACCAATAATCCTCATTAATTGACCCTTTTCACATTTTTCCATGCGGTACATTTTTGTGCCTCATCTATAACATTTTAATGCACCTTCCTACCTTCTATTAACAAGCTTCTCTTTATACATTTGGGGTTTAAGTGGGATTAATGAAGACATTTGGGGTCCTAAAGAGAAAAGGGATATTGCAATTTCTCAGGCGGATATGAAAGACTCCTCTCAGGCCACTGTCATTACCTTCTTCATGTCGCTGCAGGCTATCAAAACCAAGATTGGTAGGGCTATCAAGTAACGGGTTGCAGTGGTGCTATTTTTTGGCTGTGAAGTTGCTATTATCTTGCGGTTCTGGAGCTGCTTTTTGGTGGAGTTTTTATATGTTGCATATTTTTTGTTTTCTTTTTTATATTTCTGCTACTTTTTGGATCATTATTCATTTGAATCCTTTCTTCTAATGTATTTTCATATCTGGCTGATGAGCCCTCTTAGGTTGGCCATTTTTCCCTTCTTTGGGTTTTTTCTCTCACCTATGCTATCTGGCTTTTGAGCCCTTTTGTATACAGGGTATAGTCCCTTCAAAACTATTTTCCCTTAATAAAAAAAACAAGCTTCTCTTTAGCGCACTTCCATGTACCTAAGTACCTTGTCACTGTGCCTTCTCCTGGTAGTCTCCATGGCCTTTGCTTACCTTGAGTTATATTGTTCCTTAATTTATCTCCATCTATGGTCCTTATTTAGAACCCATATTCTATTCACCAACTCTTCAAATTTGAATAACACATGTAGCATGTCATTCCTTTATGTGTACCCATTTCTTAATAACCACCCCACACCAATGTTATGTGCAGTCCTTTGTGCATACAAAATACTACAAATGGTAATTAGCTTCTGGTGCACAAACAGGCTTATTTCACAAAACACCAACTTAATTGAAAAATCATAGCAATGAAGAAGGAAACACATTAAGGAAATACATAATTGAAAACCTAATCTAAATCACAATACTACCTTATTAAAAACACTAAGAAGACTTATTTATAGTAGAGCTTCATCCTACTCATGTTGAAGTAGTCGGGTAAACGTATTCCATCAATCGTTTCTAACTGACAAGCTCTTGTTTCAAGTATATGAGTGATAACATATGGTCCTAACCAATGTACTTTGAGTTTTCTTGGTTGGCACAAAGACTTAGAATCATAAATAAGCACCATCTTCCCTATCTCAAGCTTTTTCTCCCTAATGTGCCTATGATGCCTTGCTTTCTTCCTGGATTTTTCTTGCTTCTAACTCCAACATGATATTTCTCATCACTCATCCAACTTAATCAACTTTTCAATTCATTCTTCTAATGCTTGCTCATTAGCTAGACCTCCAACATGTGCAATACGCAAAGAAGGTAACATGAATTCCATAGGAAGAACTGCTTCTGATCCAAACACTAATTGAAAAGGTGTGGCTTTGTTTAACTGCTTGTATGTTGTTCTATATGCCCAAAGTACTGCAGAAAATTTATCATCCCAATCCTTTCTTCCAACATCACAATTTTTTGTCAAAGTCTGGCACAAAATCTTGTTGAAATCCTCAATAGTCTCAGTTTATTGAGGATGATATGGTGTAGTCTTATGGTGTGTAATCTTGAATGCATCCAACAAAATTTTGATAGTGTCATTTAGAAAATGTGTACCCCTATCACTGGTCAAACTCAATGAGCACCTATACCTTGTAATAATATTTTCCCATAGAAACTTGGTTGTTGTAGCTGTTGTACAATCCTTTCTAGGCTCTGTTTCTTCCCACCTTGTTAGATAGTCTGTGCAAGTGATGATATAGCGTGATCCAGTCCTATGCACGGGTGGTGAAATAGGACCCAAAAAATCTATAGCCCATTTTTCAAATGGTTCTAAACTAGTAATATTTCTTAGAGGAATTTTATCTCTTTGACTTGGTTTTCTAAGGCACTGATAGTGATCACAAGCCTTGCAATATGCCTTACAATATTTATATAAGGTCTCCCACCATAATCTAGCAAGTTAAATCTTGCGCATAGTGACATCACTTGCATAGTGGCCACCTAAAATACCACCATGAGCCTACTTAATGATATTTGTGTGCTCATGTTCTAGTACACAGTGGCATAATACTTCATCCTGGCATAACTTGTATAGGTCATTGCTAATCAACATAAATGGTGTCACACAAATAACTAGTTGTTTCTTCTCTAATGATTTCATCTCATCTGGCACCATACCTATTTGTAGAAATATAGCAATGTCCTCTAATTTTGAGGGAATGTGTGGTAACCTGTATAACTATGCATCAGGCATGGTTTCTTCAATTTCCTATGCTTCTTATCCCAACTATATTCTAGAGAGATGATCTGGTCTAGAATTACTTTTCCCTCATTTTACCACAACTGTGAAATCAAATTCTTGGAATAAGAGTACCATATACATATGCACCCCTGTAAAATAGGCTTGTTTACTAAATAATTCAATTTCATGTGATCGATATTAAAGATAAATGGTGTTGCTAGCAAAAAGTGTCTAAATTTATGTATCGCATAGATCATTGATAAAGCTTCGCGCTCTGTAGTTGTATAATTCTAATCTACAGGAGTCAACTTTCTACTAGAAAAATAGATAGGGTGATCTATACTACATTCTCTAGGATGAGACAACACCGCACCAATGGTTGTTCTAGAGGCATCCACATGTACATGAAATGGTTGGTCCCATGAAGTAAAGTGCAAAACAGGCATTGTAGTAAGTTTCTCCTTCAATGTCTTGAATGCACATTACTGTGGTTCTCCCTAGTAGAACTGTTATCCAAAGTTCACCCCCCTAGGGTAAACTTCGATAACATGCATTAGAGTTTTCAGTTCTAAGCAAGTAGGTCGATTCAGGAAAAAATCATGAAATTGGCTAAGTCTTACTCCAGGCCGCTCTTGGGACAGTTGGGACATCAAGGCGCGGATCGGCCGAAAAGCCTCCAAGCGGCCCGTGAAGCAAAGGGACATTTGGAATTAATGTACGCGGGACGTGAAATAGCCGGTTTGGCTGAAATGAGGAACTGTAGCACTAGGACAATTGGGCCGTCGGGATGCGTGGGACACGGAAAGCCGGTTCGGCCGAAGGAGAAGAAAATTGACTAACTGCTCGGGACATTTGGGCCTTGAGGACGCGAACCACCCGGTTCGGCCAAAAAGGATAACTTTCACAGTAAGTAGTCGGAACATTTGGGCGTGAAGGATGCGAAAAGGTGAAACGGCCAAGAGCAAAGGAAGCCCATTTCAGGTGGTTCGGAAGAATTTGTCCTAGACAGCACTGGGACAGTTGGGACAAATGGACGTGTGGGACGTGGATAGCCAAGAAACCCGAGGGCCAATCAGATCATGACACGTGTCACCGGCAGATGAGGGACAAGGAAGCCCATTTCAGGTGGTTCAGAATTTTTTGTCCCAAACAGTTTCAGACATCCGGGACAGAAAGACGCGAAGGGCGCGAAGAGCCGGCAGACTCGCGGACCAACCAAATCATGACATGTGTCACAAGGAGAAAAGTCCAAAAGGTCAGAGGGCGAGGTTTCAAGCACTAACCCAAGCCAATAAAAAGAGGACACATGTCCAATGAAGCAGGGAAGGAGAGAGAATCACGTGACCAATCAATGCATGCCACGTGTCATCCAGGTGGCAGAGCGCAGGAAGAAATTTAAAAATCCATTTCACCTGTTTTGTGCCCTAGATCTTCCGACCTCCATATCTTTTGATCCAGAGCTCGGATTCGCACATTCTTTATATCAATGGAAATATTATGAAACTCTCTACGTTTTTTTGGGGTTAATCTTTAAGTTTGGTGTAGTCTAGAGAGAGAAAATTGAGAAACGGCTCTGACACGTGTTCATGGCCAGAAGTGACATTCCTGCGACCAGATTTAATGCAGAATGGGTCGCATTCTCCTGTAAATCGGTCAAAGTGACAGGGTATGGGTTTTTAAGGTCCCCCATGCTATTTTAATGCACCTGTAGTCAACAAGGGATGGGCTCCCATGTTTTTGTACATTTTCTGTCCCCTGGACTCGACCCATGCAATGTAAAAGCCATATTTGGCTCATTTCTGAAGGGGGGAACAATTTTTGACGTAACAGCTTCTTCTTTCACCTCCAGTAAGTGATTGTTTTGAAGAATCAGACCTCTCCAAAGGCTGTAACAGTTTTTTACCTCTCTGAGGGTGTAATGCAGTGATTTTGACACTTGAAATGATGATGCAAGCTTTGTGAATGGTTTACAGTCCCTTGTTTGTATTATTTGCTTTATTTCAGATCCTAAGTTATATCTTATTATCCTGTGTATGTTTCATGTTGCAAATCTCTAGTTTGTGTCTATTTTCTTGACAGAAATGTTTCACCACTCCTTTTGGTGCATCACCATCTTTAGTTAGTTTCAATTTTTTGCATTTCTATCCCTGTCTCCTGGTATTTTAAAGTAGGATTAGGATGTAAACCTCTGTAGTTTTACAAAATATAGATCTAAATCAGAGGAGTTTGAGGAACCAACATCTAATCTGGAGATTCCTCTCTCAGTTTCACAAGTCCCCATACTTGGAGAAAGGTTTCCATGTTGTGCAATCAAACTGGATGCTAGAGTGATCAACCTAGAAGCCTGATCTACATCCAGGGGTGCTGTGAGTCTGCAACAATAGTTTTGGCACGCCCAGTGGGACCAAAGGTCTCATTTTTATTGCAACAAAGTTGATATGTATCTGCTGTAGTTTTCTTGCTTATAAGAGCTATTATTTGCATATCTGGCGACTCCCAGGGAAAGAATCAACTAGTTTCAGCAGTGCAGGCCTGAAAACTTATGAGAAGAATCACCAAAAGGTCAAGAGTTGGAGAAGAATAAGTGTTGTTTGAATGCCTACAACTATCTCTGAGAAGAAGGCAAAGAGGAAGAAGGATTCAAAGGTCTCCATCTCCACCAAACAGAACTCTCTCAACTCCTTTACCTGGTAGACCTTTCATTCAGTCAACAAGGGTTTTAAGACCAATCAGAATGGCTCAGAACAATCCCTATGTCAACTTCACAGGCAGCAGCCCACTCACTCTCAATGCACAACATCCAGTTCCTATTGCAGCCTTGAAGAACATTCCGTACTTCACTAGAGAAAATTAGACTACTCCAGGTGATCATGTTAAAGATATTGCTAACCTTTGTGCAATTCATGAAATCAATGAAATGCAAGTGGCTGTCAATTTACTAGCATCTTCCTTCAAGGGTAAAGCATTACAATGGTTTAGGAGCCTTGGAGCTGGCTCTATCACAAACTGGAATCAGCTGTGTATTGCACTTCACGAGCAATTTGGAGAGAAGGGAGACAACTTGTCTCTTTTGGAGCAGCTGACAACTATCAAGAGAGCCCACAAAGAGCAGCTGACTGACTTCAACTTTAGATTTCAAAGGTCTTGGGATAGGATTCCAGTGGCAGTCAGGCCAACAGTAGAAGGTGCTTTTCTATATTACCTTAAAGCTTTGAATTCTGATATTTCTATGTTAATTCAATCTATGGGAGGCACAACCTTACTTGCTGCTTATAACATTGCCATTAGAGCCAAAAACTATCTTATTCAAGCTGGTAAACTGGCTCCTAGGCCTCCCATGCCCTTGTATCCAAACTTAGAAAATCCAAGCACTAGTCAAGCACCCACTTTGGCTCCTGTTCCCACCCCTA
This sequence comes from Taxus chinensis, assembly GCA_019776745.2. Taxonomy (NCBI): domain Eukaryota; kingdom Viridiplantae; phylum Streptophyta; class Pinopsida; order Cupressales; family Taxaceae; genus Taxus; species Taxus chinensis. The sequence continues at coordinate 233,794,698 of CM034154.1, forward strand.
GAAATCAAAGTTCAAGTGAAACTTATACTTCATCCTCTAGTGCTTCAAATGAACTCCAAGAGGTCATGAAACAGTTGCAAAATTTGGGAAATGAGCTGGTTACTATCAAAAGACAGCAAGCTCAAAGTGCTAGACCGTATCAGCCTCAAGCACAATACCAGGCTAGGCCCCCATACCAATAAAATAGGTTACCAAATCAGGGTGCAAATCAAAATCAAAGCCAAGTAAGGCCTCTTTCCAATAGACCATTCCAGCCCTATAATCCAAATGCCATATCTACCTCTAAGGCATTAGTGCCAACCCAGAACAACATTACTCAGGAATATGATTGGTGATTTCCATGCAACAAGCCTCATAACCAATCCATGTGTTTCAATGGTGCTCTTAATCAAGCACTAATGGTGACAAATACTGGTGTGGAAGGCGAGGGTAGTCAAGGAAACAGTCAACAACAAGAAACATCCCAACAGTAATCAGCCCCAAATGACACCACATTAGGGAACTGGCAGGCTGAAGATTTCTGTGGTATGAATCAAATACCCTCTCAAGGTGTTGCAGCCAACACAAGGTCAAAAATGAGGAATTTGGGTGAAGAACAACCATTGGCCCCAAGTAGTTCACGACCTTCTGTCACTCCACAAGGTGTTGCAAACAAAATACAGTTCCAAACATGCAAGGAGCACCTAAACCAGCTCCTAAACCAACTCAGATGCCAGTTGTTGCTGCCCACGTGCAAGGGGTGAACGTGTAAACCAAGGGATAGTAGAGGGATGCTTCATCCCCATTCAACATCATTGATCAGATGAAGAAGACAAATGTAAACATGTCAATGTGGGAATCATTATCCATCCCAGGCCAGAGAGATTTGCTACAAGCTGCCATGAAGGACTGGTCAACTTCAAATCAACAGGTCCAAATACAAGAAAAGGTACTCACAAATGCTACCCAACCTGAAGGAAATCATGGAGGAAAGCAAGGTAAAATGTTGAAGCCCCCTCCATTTTATGTCTCATTGATCATAGGAGACAAGTTGGTACATAATTGCATGATTGACTTTGGGGCAAGTAGTTCAGTAATGCCCAAGCAAATAGCTGATCAGCTAGGGCTTCAATATGAAGTCATCTCCAAGGGTGTAGTGCAATTAGATGGGATAGTAGTGACAACGGTTGGAGTAATCAAAGGTTTGAGCCTCACACTGCACGCATGTCCCAACGTAATAGTGTTACGATATGTGTCAGTCATAGGCCTTCCACCACTCTTTGCCCTATGTTTGTCAAGGGACTTCACGGCCAAGATTGGGGGGTATTTGTCTGCTGATTGGTCACACATGCTATTCAGAACAAGATATGGAACTAAGGCCACAATCAGATCCGAACCTATTGCAAACTTCCATATTGAGCCTTACACTCCAAGTCAGATTAATGCCAATTGCTCAACATTTGATCAAGAAGATCACCCTAGCACTGATGAAGCTGACACTAAGGTTGGAAGTATCCCAGATTTGACTCTTGATGAATGGGCAAGCAAAGTGCATGCCTTTGATCCTTATCAAGAAATAGAAGAGTTTGAGCTAGGGGTTTATTGTTTACATGAAGAGGATCAACCTCTCCCCAGCATCACCAAGCCAGATCATAAGGACAAGAATGAAGTATGGCAGTTGTTCTTTGATGGGTCAAGGAGTAGACAAGGTACAGGAGGAGGAGCTATGCTCATTTCACCGCAAGGTATAAATTATTACTCAGCCTTCCATTTTCAGTTTTCTTGCTCAAACAACACAGCTGAGTATGAAGCCTTAATTCATGGACTGCACTGGGCAATGAAGAGAGGCATCATGAATTTACAAGTATTTGGTGATAGTGAGCTGGTCATGAACCAATTCAAAGGAAAAAATGCTGCCAAAAATGATCTGCTTAAGTGCTACAAAAATTGGGTATGGGATCTTATTGAAGATTTTGAAGCTTTTAGCATCAATTCCATCCCAAGAAAAAAGAAGAATGAAGCCACTAACAGACTGGCAGCAATTGGGGCTGCGTTTGACGTTTGTAGAAAATATCAAAAGTGAGAAATCTCAGCCTCATATTAAATTGGTTGTGAGACCAGCTGTTCCAGATAACAACACAAGTTGACAAGTCTTCAAGAATGATCAGCAAATTGTCAATTTCCTACAAGAAGAAGCTAAGTTCTCTACCAGGAATCAAGACAAGCTGCATCAGCAGTATGGTGACCAAGTGGTGCAGCTGAGAACCAACAAGTTACCAAAAGGGGAAGGAGGCCTCATAACCTTGGAGTCAATCTTCAACCCAAATGATCAGTTCTGGAAGGAGAAAGTGAACATTCAAGTAAAGGGTGAAGATTCAGAGCCTATTTTAGTGGGAGAAAGCAAAACATTGCAGATTGGCAAAGTAAGTACCTCACAAGAGAAATCTGATTTTGTTCAACTTTGTCAAGAATTCCCAGAAGTTTTTGCTTGGAATTACAAAGATCTGAGAGGTTTCAACCCAGAGTTGGCACAACATACTATTGAGTTGGGTCTGGAATCCAAGCCTGTCAGGAAAAATCAAAGGCCAGTGAATCCCCATATTGAACCTCTAATGAGAAAAGAGTTAACCAAACTTATTGAGGCCAGTATCATCTTCCCCATCAAACACTCAAGCTGGGTCACCAACTTAGTCCCAGTTAGAAAGAAAAATGGAGAGATCAGGTTGTGTGTCGACTTCAGAGATTTGAATAGAGCCTCTCTCAAGGATCATTATCCACTCCCTTCCATGGAGCAGATATTGCAAGTAGTATCCGGTTTAGAGAGATTCTCTCTCCTAGATGGCTACTCAGGGTATAATCAGGTGATGGTGAAAGAAGAAGACCAGTTCAAGACAGCTTTCACCACCAAATGGGGGACTGTACGTACCCAAAATTGTAAGGTACTGTACTACGGAACAGCATAATAAGTTCCCCAATGATGATACAGGTCTCCTCGCAAGGTGTTCGGGATCCGAAAAAGTCCTCGGAGTATGCGTTAACATCCCACATGCCCCACTTAGCCCCCACGCCCTTTGTTTTCCCATTTTTCCTTCTTTCCTTGGCCTCTTGATTTTCAGTGACGAAACCGCCACCCTACAGGGCGGCAGTCTCGTGACCGCCGCCCTGATCAAGGAGGCGGTCCTGTAACTGCCACCCTGCTCAGAGTGGCGGTCCTGTGCACATTTTCCAGAATGTTCTTTTGACGTGACTCACGTGAAATATCACCATTCACCAGCTTTCTTTGCCGACTTGGGCATGCATTTATGTTTTTGGTCCCCTGGAATAGTGTTTTTCCTTTGTTTATTGTTTAGGAGTTCCATTTGGTTTTGATTTTTGGGTGATTGAATTCCTATAAATGCATGGTTTGTGCACAAGAAATTGGTCTGAAGTTTGGCTGGATTTGGAAGACTGATCTTTGCTCTCCTCATTTTAGTATTTTAGCTTGTTATCATGTTTAGAAGCCATAGCTTGAATTCACTTGCATCTTTAGTTAGATTTTTCAGCTGTTGGTAAGCCACATACCCATCTTGTGCAGGCAGTGCTGTCATTTCATCCAATCGGCCTTGAAGCTTGCCTCTGAATTTCTCTTTGCTGTAGATTTAATTTTATTGTTGCTTAGAGTTCTTAGTTCAGTCCATTATATGCTTGGTTAGCTTTATTCAGCTTTTGGTAAGCCACATATCCAGCTTGTGCAAATAGTGTTGTTATTTTATCCAATCCATTGGAACGGAATAGCTTAGGAAGCCATTAAAGTTGCAGGTTTTACTCTTTGAATAAGATAGTTATAGGTTCTAGTCGCTTCATGTTGCATGACTCGCAGTAAAATCCCACTAGGAATCACATAAGCCAAGCTCTATACTCTTGCACTGTCCCTCTCCTACTCGTATTTTCAGTCTGCATTCTGAGCTATCCTTGTCCTAAAATCTACTCTCATCGGTGCTAGCATTACATGCTTTCTGGATCCAAGTGAACATGAAAGAATGAGGAGATCATACTGAGGGGACAAGATCACACACACCATCGGATTTGCCACTGTTCTGTGGAATCCAGGTTTTAACTTTCAAAGTTCTAGTTAGAATCATATCAAATAGAGTAGATAATTGCTTCATTTCAGTGAATTCTATTCTTGATATTGCCAGGGAAGCTGTGAGGATTGATAGTTTCTGAGAAACTATGATTCACTCCTCACTTCTGAGGTAGGATCGAGAATCTTGCAGATAGATTAGATGAGCTATTTAGAATAATTCTACAAATCACACAGGCAAATAACTATACTCGGTTATCTTGTCTATTTTAAAATATTGTTTATTATTTCTAGATACATTTAAAATAGTTTGCTTTCCTTAAAATTGTTGAAAGTTTTCTTAGAAGAATAAAATTTATATATGTTAGATTTATTTCACGTAGTTAGAATTTGCTTCGTTACAGTTAAATTTGCACTTTGTTTCGTATGACAATCATGAGACCTCAGGAGCCTAGGGAATATACCTTTGAGCCAATAGTACCTCAACCAAATCTCGTTACAGCAATAGTTGACATAGACCAAAATCTCAGAATACAAGTATTCCGAACAACAACAGATTTACAACTGATCAGTTCTCAGTTGAGAGGGTTAAACATAGAGGACGACCAAGCACACACGTTTTGGTCAAACCAACCAAATTACAAATTGCCCTAGGTAAACATTCACATGACTGTAGAAGGGTTCGAAAGAGAACAAACCTTTGGTTGTGAACCTTTGGTCCCACAGCCAGGTGCAGGAGATACTCTCACAGATATAGATACCAGTCTAAGGATCCAGGTTACACGAACGCCTGTGAGATATTATGAGAAGATCACGTAGTTGTTGGTTCTGAACATAGAAGCTGAGAAAGCATATGATTACTGGATACTAGGGATTAGAATCTGATTTCGCGCATGACCATAACAGGACCGAAACAACCAAGAGTCTATGGTTACGATCCACAGATCCCACAGCCCAACGAGTCCACAAGTCAATCAAATATAGACACTGGCCTACACACACTAGTATTTCAGTCCACTCCACTTCCACCCATCATCATCGAACAATTGTCCTTATTAGATATAGCGGCTAACGAAGCTAGAGAATTCTGGACTAGGCTAGAGAATTGTCCGTAGAGTCAATTATATTCACCATCCACTATATGACCTTATCAAGAGATACACGAAACTATCCTAGGTCATTTCCACGTATTCCACAACCCATAGATCGAATCACACGCCAGAGCTCGATATTGATTGGAGCCTTCGAGCAGTCATCCTTGCCGATCGATCTATCACACCAGCCCAAGTTAGAAGGGCCTTCTTTGCCTTAGATTCACAAATTCCACTAGTGCGTGTCGAAGACATTAGACTACCTAACTAGTTTGTCTACATCCCACACATATTCTACCCCCACCGGCTGTCTCAGCACGACCTCGAGAGGTCAGGTACGCGAAAGAGTTACTTGTAGATTCTCATGCTCGCCTGTCGCTTTTCCGGCGTACAGGGACTTATGCCTACAAGAAGATGCCATTTGGGCTATCAAATGCTGGGGCCACTTTCCGAAGGGCAATGGATATGGCATTCAAGGGGTTGATCAACAAAATAGTTTTGATATATCTTGACGACATCACTGTATTCTCCAAAAATGTAGTGGATCACCTTTTCCATCTGAGGCAGGTATTTCAGAGGTGTAGAAAATTTGGGGTATCATTGAATCCCAAAAAATGCATATTCTTGGCTCACGAGGGGAAACTTCTAGGCCATATTGTCTTGAAAGAGGGACTGGCAATTGAACCAGAGAGGGTTGAAGTCATAAGAGCACTACCATTGCCAAGTCACAAGAAGGCTCTTCAAATTTTCTTGGGAAGGATAAACTTTGTTCGAAGGTTTGTCCTAGATTTTGCAGCCCTTATCAAGCCCATCACCAATATGTTAAAGAAGAGCATGGATTTTAAGTGGACATCAGAAGGCAAGGAGAGTTTTGAGGCAATCAAAGAAGCTATCTCTCAGGCACCAACTCTCATCAACCACAAATGCTTCTCCAGGATTTCATCCTCTATGCATTTGGAGGTGATGACACTATTTCTGCCATTCTAGTACAGCAGAACAAAGATAATGATGAGCAGCCGATTGCCTTTTTCAGCCAGAGCCTAGATGACTGTGAGGTGAGATACTCTTTTATTGAAAAGCATGTACTTGCAGTAATCAAAAGCTTGAAGAAATTCAAGCATTTAGTCTCAAACAACAAGGTCCAGTTGCTGGTCTCACATGCTGGAGTTAAGGACTTCCTCCTCAACAAGGATTTGAATGAGAAAAGGGCAGGTTGGATCACCCGTGTCATGGAGTATGACATTGAGATCAAGATCACCAAGATGGTAAGAGGGAAAGGATTGTGTGAGCAGTTGGTTTTGGGGAAGCAAAAGGAAGTATGCAACAAAGAAGAAACTGTTTTGACAGTCCAAAATAGCCATGAGCCAAGTGGCAAACAAGAAGAAGACAATGTTGCCTCGACTCCTTGCTAGACCCAAGGTATTATGCACTTCCTAGGCACAGGCTTATGCCCTCCAGAGATGAACAAGACCCAAAGGAGACACATCAAATTACAGGCTGTCCCATATGCCATTGTTGATGGAGTTTTGTTCAAGAAGGATGTGAATGGAGTGTTGTTGAGATGCATTAGCACAGGTCAGATTCAAAGGGTGTTGGAGGAGTTCCATGGTGGACCAGCTGGTGGCCATTTTACACCAAGAGTGACAGCTCTAAAAATCATGAAGGCTGGTTATTATTGGCCCAAAATCTTCAGTGATTGCTATGCATGGATCAAGAGGTGTAAGAATTGTGCATTCTTCACAGGAAAAGAGAGACTTGCTGCCCTTCCATTGCATCCAATCTCAGTTGACCAGCCATTCATGCAATGGGGTTTGGGACTTCATTGGAGTCATTAATCCAATTCAAGCCAAGGGCGCACAAATGGATTTTGACAGCCACAGACTACTTCACCAAATGGACAGAAGTAGTAGCACTTAAAGAGGCGAATGAGTCTAGTATCTTAGACTTTATGAGGGGATAATACCCAGATTTGGTGTACCTACTACAATAATCTCTGAAAATGCATTGGCATTCATTGGATCTAGGTGACTGAGTGGGCTGTCAAGAATGGTATTTACCTAAGCACTTCATCGAACTATTACCCTCAGGGAAATGGCCAGGCCGAGTCTACAAACAAGAACTTGTTGAGGATCATTAGGAGGACTCTTGATGAGAATCATAGGTCTTGGCATACCAAGCTGAAATCAGCCTTATGGGCTGATAGAATAACTCCCAAAAGATCCATAGGTAAATCTCCATTCAGGCTTTTCTATGGAAGAAAGGCAATCTTGCCCATGTCACTTGAGTTGCCAACGTTGGAACTCATGAAGCAGCTGGAGTTGCTTGAATTTGAGCCCATGGAGGTGAGGTATGCAGAGTTGATGGAGCTGCAAGAGATCAGAAATCAAACATCCCAAGCAATGGAAAAGGATCAAGCTTTGATCAAGAAGACCTTTGATAGGAAGGCCAAAGATAGATCTTTTCAAGTTGGAGATCTAGTGTTGAAATGGGATGTGGACAGAGCAAAACCGGGAAGGCATTCAAAATATGATGCCATTTGGAGTGGCCCATATATGGTCACAAAGTGCAAGAACAACAATGCTTTCCAACTGGCCTCATTGGATGGTGAAGAACTACAGATTCCAGTCAATGGAATCTATCTCAAGCGTTGCTTCTAGAGGGAAGTTCACTACACTTGTAAATATTAGATTAGATTTTCTTTCCTCCAAGTGCTTGTGCACATTGTTTTGCTATAGGTTAGTTTTGTTTTCCCTAAGTGCTTTGGCACAACTTGCTATCCATGGAGATGTTTAGTAGTCCTTGCCTTCATCAGGTGACATTTCATCTTCCTCCTTGCACATTCTGAGTCAGTTGAGGTTCTAAACAGAATATTTGATGACTCCATGCCCAATGGACTGCTTCAGGCTACTAGTCTTTTCATCTAGCAGGCAGGTGACCCCGAAAAGTCACCAAATTGTTATCCAAAGTTCACCCCCCTAGGGTAAACTTCGATAACATGCATCAGAGTTTTCAGTTCCAAGCAAGTAGGTCGATTCAGGAAAAAATCATGAAATTGGCTAAGTCCTACTCTAGGCCGCCTTTGGAATAGTTGAGACATCAAGGCGTGGAGCGGCCGAAAAGCCTCCAGGCGGCCCACGAAGCAAAGGGACATCTGGAACGAATGTACGCGGGACACAAAATGGCTAGTTTGGTCAAAACGAGGAACTATAGCACAGGGACAATCGGGTCGTCGGGACACGCAGGACACGGAAAGCCGGTTCAGCCAAAGGAGAAGAAAATCGACTAATTGCTCGGGACATTTGGGCCTTGAGGATGCGAACCGCTCGGTTCGGCCGAAAAGGAGAACTTTCGCACTAAGTAGTCGGGACATCTAGGCCATGAGGATGCGAAGGACATGAAAAGGTAAAACGGATGAGAGCAAAGGAAGCCCATTTCAGGCGGTTCGAAAGAATTTGTCCCAGACAGCACTGGGACAGTTGGGACAAATGGACGTGTGGGACACGGATAGCTGAGAAACCCAAGGGCCAATCAGATCATGACACATGTCACCGGTAGATGAGGGACAAGGAAGCCCATTTCGAGCGGTTCGGGAGTTTTTGTCCCAAACAGTTTGGGACATCCAGGACAGAAAGACGCGAAGGGCGTGAAGAGCTGGCAGACCCGCGGACCAACCAAATCATGACACGTGTCACAAGGAGAAAAGTCCAAAAGGTCAGAGGGCGAGGTTTTAAGCACTGACCCGAGCCAATAAAAAGAGGACATGTGTCCAATGAAGTAGGTAAGGAGAGATAATCACGTGACCAATCAATGCATACCACGTGTCATCTAGGTGGCAGAGCGCGGGAAGAAATTTAAAAATCTGTTTCGCCTGTTTTGTGCCCTAGATCTTCAGACCTCCATATCTTTTGATCCAGAGCTCGGATTCACACGTTCTTTATATCAATGGAAAAATTATGAAATTCTCTACGTGTTTTTGGGGTTAATCTTTAATTTTGGTGCAGTCTAGAGAGAGAAAATTGAGAAATGGCTCTGACGCATGTTCATGGCTAGAAGTGACATTCCAGCGACTAGATTTAATGCAGAATGGGTCGCATTCTCCTGTAAATCAGTCAAAGTGATAGGGTATGGGTTTGTAAGGTCCCCCATGCCATTTTAATGCACCTGCAATCAAGAAGGGATGGCCTCCCATGTTTTTGTACATTTTTTGTCCCCTGGACTCGACCCATGCAATGTAAAAGCCATATTTGGCTCATTTTTGAAGGGGGAACAATTTCTGACATAACAGTTTCTTCTTTCACCTCCAACAAGTGATTGTTTTGAAGAATCAGACCTCTCCAAAGGCTGTAATAGTTTTTTACCTCTCTGAGGGTGTAATGCAGTGATTTTGACACTGGAAATGATAATGCAAGCTTTGTGAATGGTTTATAGTCCCTTGTTTGTATTATTTGCTTTATTTCAGATCCTAAGGTATATCTTATTAGCTTGTGTATGTTTCATGTTGCAAATATCTGGTTTGTGTCTATTTTCTTGACAGAAATGTTTCACCACTCCTTTTGGTGCATCACCATCTTTAGTTAGTTTCAATTTTTTGCATTTCTATCCCTATCTCCTGGTAGTTTAGAGTAGGATTAGGATCTAAACCTCTATAGTTTTGCAAAATATAGATCTAAATCAGAGGAGTTTGAGGAACCAACCTCTAATCTGGAAATTCCTCTCTCAGTTTCACAAGTCCCCACACTTGGAGAAAGGTTTCCATGTTGTGCAATCACACTGGATGCTAGAGTGATCAACCTAGAAGCCTGATCTGCATCCAGGGGTGCTGTGAGTCTGCAATAACAAGAACGTCCCTTTTCATTTCAGTAACTCCTCTGAGGGTGCAGAAACCTTATCATAGCCCCTTATAAATTTTCTATAATACCTAGTGTGTCCCAAGAATCTGTGCACCTCACTTTGACTGGTAGGATCTTTTAGGCCAATAATGATTGCAACCTTAGTTGGATCAACCAATAAACCTTCCTTACAGATGATGTTCCCTAACAGTGTTCCAAAAGGTGTAGTAAATACACATTTCTTGATGTTTAATGAGATGCTTAACATGTATCATCTTTCAAACATTAAGTGTAAATTTTCACAATGATCCTTAACAAGTCCATACACCATCTAGTCATCTAAATAAACTAGTAATAAGTTGTGAATAAAATATTTGAATGTTTAAACAACTACACACAAAAATACAACAGACATGTTTTTTAGACCAAAAGGCATCACAGTATAGGCAAATCATCCCCATTTAGTAGTAAAATTAGTCTTTTCCTAATCCTCCTGTGAAATCCTAACCTGATGACACCTAGATAATCCTTCTTTAAATGAATAGATTTCACACCCTGCAACGCCTTCTAGTATTTCCACAGTGAATGGCGTAGGAAAGGGATCAATTACACAAGTAACATTCAGCTCCCTATAGTCAACACAAATCCTAATCTAACCATCCTTCTTGATACTGATCACCATTGGGCTAACCCATTATGACTCCTCTATGGGCTTGATGATTCCAGACTTCAACATTTTTTCAATCTCTTCTTTGACCTTTTCGTGAAAGTTGGGGTTCATCCTATAGGGTCTCTTTCTGATCAGTTGTATACCTTCCTTAATCTTTATCTTCATTTCTCCTAAATATTCATGCACACTTTTGAGTTCATGGTATCCCCAAGGGAATAAGTCTTGATATTCTCATAGTAACTCAATGATTTTTTCCACTTTAGTGTCAGACCAATAGTTCCCAATTATGGCCTTCTTAGGCTCAACTTCTAACCCAATATTCACATTCTTGGTCTTTATAGGTTCATGATAGGCACATTTGGTCTTATCTGCACTATCCAAAATCTCATGCCTACCTGTTGAATGGTCTACATCCATATTTTCTACTTCTTCATCATCCACTAAGTAGACCATCTTTCCTTTTTCCTTCTCAAAGTAAGTGCACATAAGTAGTGTGGCATCTGTCTCTGTTTCTTCAAAAAAATTCACTCCTGAGTCTTCTTCATCAAAAAACTCATGAATGAGTTCTTCTTCCTTGGCACTATCTCCCATAGTTAAGTGATTTACAACCATTAATTCCTATACTACTAGAGGTTTAGTAGAGAAATATTTAAATGTTTATATCATTCTCGTAATCAAATCCTACCAATTTCCAGGCTCTCTATGGAGTTACACATATACATACCAAGCACGCACGTGTCCTTGTAAAATGGAATAAAATTTGTACACCCAGAGAGAAGATGGTAAAGCTTCCTGCCCCTCTCTCTAGAGTCTCTCACACTACTGCACGTGGTGATGAACAGTTTGATTACCATGATAAGTGTAGATTTGAGTAGGTACATTACTCCTGAAGAATATAGTATCAAGAACAATCCTAATTTCATTTCATCCTATAAGATTATCCTTGTAAACCACCCACTAGTGTGTTGTTGTCCCACATAGGGTATATGCTAGCATATTTTATCTCTCCAACTAGTATATCCATTGTTCCTCCATGGCATGCAGAAATACCGTAGGGTCTCCTTCTCCAATGTAATGAAGTACTGAGTTGTTACCTATTCTCTTGATACAACGAGGTGTGTTGTCCCACACAAATGTGCTCTTTACTTCCAACCCTAATAACTCGTAAGTACTATGATCACAATTATCAAAAGCAACACTTATAGTATCACTAATAGACTGTGCATCTTCTCACTAAAGGATTCCTTATTTAGATGGATCAAGTACCTTTGGGTCCCAGATGGTGCATACATAAATCCTATTAAGGTCTTCCTCACTCAAAGGCTCAACATAGGGAAAAAAATTTTCCATATGTTAAAGGGATAATGACTCTTTTCTCCTTTTTTTCGAAACTGATATAACCCTTGTTGAACTAAAGATCAACATTATTTACATAGCACTAAGGACACCCAAGTATATTTGGGAAGCTATCTACCTCTTCCAGCACCAAAAACCTTAAAATCTCCAGTGAACTTCACTCCTTGTATGGTAATGGATGCATCTTTTAAAACTCCAATGGGAGTGCCCTTAGTTCGGTTAGCCATGAACAATACATTCAAAGATGGATGTGATGGAGGTCTCCCAATTTTTACCCATGAATGTAGAGTAATAACATTAACTTATACGCATGTATCAATCAATATATTACTCAAAAGCCATCCATCCACAATAGCATTTAGAGTGATTTCCTTTTCATAATCTAAGCTATGAGGGGGAAGATTTACATGCAGGATTTCCTTCTAGTCTCAATACTTATATGTGCGGTGTTTTCATTTAAGCACTTCCCTAATAGTGGGATGATATTCTCCTGGCACAACATCTTACACACTTCTTTGAAGTCATCCATATCAAATTGGACTATTTTTGTTGCTTTCCTTTGCTCCATCTTCTGTAATTTCTCGTTTAAATATTGTATTTCACCCTAAATATTTATGAGTACCTCCATGGTTTCTTAATAAACCTCCTTCTGATGGGTATTATCTGGGTACCATGCATGTAGAATCTCCTTGTTAGTGATGGTAGGATTATACTTCAATGCTTCTTTTGCACGCATAGCTTTAGCATGGGCAGTGATCTTTACAGGTAATTCCTCAGATTCTGGTTCCAACTTGGGCATCCACTGATTTTCCACAACACGCTCTATCCTAAATATCCATGCACCCTTGTTTTCTTGTTTATGATGCTTACTAAGTTGCTCATATAAGTCCAGGAATTTCTCATAACTATGATTATTTCCACAGAAAGAACATGTAATATTTTGAGTAAACTCACACATGTAGTGGTCAGGATATCCACATGCATAAAATGTTCCACAAGGAAACTCACCTCATCCACCACCATGACCTCATCCTCTAAATCCACTATGGTATCCTCAACCTCTGCCATGACCTCCTTTAAAACACCCTTCATCCCGATCATAGCGTGCTTGATTTTGATCTGATCTTGATGCTCATTCTTTCCTTTAGATTTATTTGATACTCATGTCTGTCATACACCAATATCTATAACATCATAGATATGACCAATCAATCAGCAATATTCTGTGTCGTGATTTGTGGGCCTATAAATTTTACAGTAACAAGAGACATTCTTCCTTATTACGCATTGTAATAATGGGTAGTGGCTAGCATCATGATTTAAATGATATATCGCACTGTCTAAAAGCATTGAGCATACTGATCTATGGGGAAAAATATATTTGGTGTGACCTTCCACCTCATAATTTGTGCACCAGATCCCCATATGCATCCCATGTGTTGAATTTTCTGATAGCTTCTCCAACCACTTCGCCATGGCTACAATCTATGCTTCCAAAAATGGGATCACCCTAGTTTCTATACTTTTGACTACCTTAACACGTAAGGTTGCTTCAAGTACTTCACATGGATCAGTGTAAGTCTTATGTGATATCTCCCTTTTAAAAGGTGTAATCAGACCTCCAACAAGCCATTATGTATGCTGGCTTACATGAATATCATAAGAAAGCTTAGATAAAATAGTTTTCAAATGGGCATCATACTCTCTGACACTCTAAGTAGTTCCTTTCTTGATATCCTTGAGAATGCTTATACTCTTCTACTCAAACTCAAGGATGTGAAACTCTTTAAGGAAAACATCTTTTAAAGCTGCATAGTCCACACAAGTCTGATCAGGTTCAAACTTTTTGTAGCAGCTGTGTGCATGCCCTTATAATGTAATGGTGAATTAACTTTCCCTACACTTGGAAGCCATGATTCCTTTTGCATGCCACATTATTTCACACATGTGCACATGTTAAACAACATCCTCTATGCCCCAATACTCTGGGAGATGAAGAGACATCTCCATGTAAATATTCTAGGGTTGGTGCAGACCTTTCCTACCTGATCTAGAAGCCCTTGTATTTCCTCTGCCTCTAGAACCACTAGATCCACTATAACTAGAACCACATATACCTCTTGATCCTCCACTTATAGCCATAGATAGACCAGAAGAGGTAATTCCTTGTGTCCCAACAGTAGTGTTGAACTACACCCCTATAGTTTACGAAGTGTTACCACTCCCATAAGTGAGTCAAAAATTTTGTGCGCTTGAATTCTATGTGGATGATACACCTGAATAGGTACCTCCAAACAACAATGAATATTTTTTCCTTGCCATCAATGTACTAGTTATATGATTTACTCCTACTCTCCCACTACCTAAATTAGCTTGCTCACTTTTTGTTTTACTAGATACTGGAAAACCAAGTGTAAGGGCGAGGTTTTCAAGAAGATTCAGATGTGTGCCCATGGCCCAAGTCATATCTGCTAGCATGCTTCTATGTGAGGCCAAGGGGGGTTCCCTGTCATACTTTCCCAAATGGGGGAGTTCCTGATGCTCTTGCTCCACACCATCTTATTGAGATTCAAATCCTTCGTGAGCCTTCTCTCTCCTCATTACCATTTTCTCTACAACATCATGCTACTTTTTCCCTCTCTGTGGCTCTGCATCTACGTAAGCCAACCTCATTATCTCTGTTGTTAGCCACCTTGTCTTTCACGAAGCAACTGTTGTTATTCCACTAAGTCTACCATATTTCACCAAACATGCTCATACCCCCTCACATGGTGGGGTTTAGTTATCCATTGATTTTCTTTCCAATTTTAGGGTTACCATCAAGATTTTGATCGCTATTGGAAAGCCTTGTAGGTAAGTTCTCCTGGGATATCGTAAAAATTGGAATTCTGTTACCTCTAAGAAAGAGTAAGTGGAAATTCAGTAATCCAGAATATAGTTGTTCAAAACACCATGAAACCAAGTATCCATGACACATGTTCAAATTAGATCAGCATCATAGAGGTCCTGAAATTCTTCCTGCATCCAAACAAGTTTGCGATACATCCAATCTATTTTAGAAACATAAGAAACCATCCACTCATACATTTCTACTAGTAAAATAGTGATAAATATCTCATACAAACTATCATATAGATTTTATTCCACCCATGCGCGTGTATTAAAATCAAATCTGGTGCTAAACCTCCATTTGTATTCTTCTTCTAGATCATGTATCCATTCCTCAACACTTGCTAGGGTCAATTGATATATCTTCATCATGAACCATCTTGAAAACAACTAAAAAAGAGGTCCTTGCAACTGAGTCAATGATGCAGCCTAGAATTTACCACTAACAATGTAGGCACACTTGGACATCACTTAATCTAGACTGAGCATTCACCCAAAGTGCACAAAGGTACCAGGCCCCTCTTTAGGGTTGTTACAAGATGTTAACACAATGAATACTTCATGCATTCTGATCCATAATTAATGTAATATTCCATAGAGCATGTCCAAATCTAGATATATAGAATAATAGATTTAAATAATATCCATAATGAAGTCAATCATGCACGAACCAATTATGCTCATGATTAATACTTTTTTTCAGCCAATACACTCCATTATATTAAACACAATAAATACATAGAAGCTCATTACAATAGGTAATACCATAAGCTTATGCATGCACCATATCTGGCAGCATAACTTCATGGTAATTTTGTTCTCACACAGTCCTACTATACCATGTAGATCACTACATATTTATAAGGGTGGGGAATTTCCCTTCTCCACTTGCATAAATCCCAGAAATAGGTCGCATGTTGAAAATATCCATGCACCTTTACAATACTAGCCACACATGCAAGTGCGCTAATAATAGACCTAATATAGTTAACTAGTAGTAATAACTCTATTCTTAGACAAAACCCATGCAAAGGGCTTAATAGCCACTATTCAAAAAATAGCCCATGTGTGTCACGTAATTCGCTATCCGGTTTGTGTGCTCTGTACATCATATCCAAAAATAACATGTACATGTGATAACGGTTAATCCCTGAATCTTCCCTTGTCTTCTGCACATGTGTCCTTGTCTATCCTTCAACACCTTTGACTGCTCCCTAGTATCACACACAAAACCTATTGTGTGCCCTCTTCTTTACACCATACTCTTATCTGCTCAATAGAAAATCAGGAATTTTTGAGTTGTATAGCATTGGATCAAGTTGAGGTCCTTTAAAAAACAAAGGAATAAACTATGTTGAAGCCTCCCCTTAGTGATCTCCCTTCCAATTCAGAGGTGACCATTCCCTGCACATTTCTAAGCAATGGATCAAGAAAACAAAACAACGAGCAAGGGCACTCAACAACGACCCTGCAAAAAACACCCAATCAAATACAAATTGGTGGCAAAGCTAAAAATTGAAGCAGTAGAAATAAAAGGAAGAAATAAGAGAGAATTCTTAAATGATTCAAATCCTCATTTAGAGGAAGACCTAATCTAACCCTCTTCCCATAGGCAGTCATGTGGACACTTCCAGACACAACCACATCAAGATTTAAAGGTTAGCAATTTGGGTTCCAGTTTAAATAAAATGATTTCGAATAACTTTGCATGCACTTTATGTGCCTTGATGGACAATTCATTAGACTTGGGAGGGGTAGGCATCTAGTTTGACCCCTTAAAGGCTTCTTATTTTTTAAATTTTTTGTTTTAATGGCACTTTTAGTGGTAACCATCATATTTAGTGGTAAAAAATCTTTCTAACGTTGTTAATTATAGCTAAACCCCCCACCAAATTTAGCGGTAAAAAACTATTTTGGGCAAAAAAAATCTCCTAGATTTCTTAGAAAATCATTATGAGAAAATTTTGTAAAGGGACCGGTATGTAAAACCTCAATTTTTAGCTAATTTTTTGTGTTTTTACACATAGTGATCCATACCAAGCTCTGGAGGCCACCAGAGCCTCGCAAAACAAAATCAATTGTTTATAATTAAATTTTTCTTCATATTCAGTTATAATCATATATATTCAGTGGATTGTACTAATTTGGAGGTTTTCATATTCAACCAAAAACATTGTAACATATCAAAACTAGTAGATATTTGAAAATAAAAATAGTGAAATTTGGTTTTATAACACTCACGAGATCTTTAGATCACTTTCACAACTTTCGATATATACATTGTCTCTAGGAAGCGCTTATGGATAAAGCCCTTGTGAATCCTACCACATTTAATGCCTAATATAGCTACAAAAACATCATCTGAGCATCATCCCTATAAATTGATGGGGAGTAATAAGGACATAGTGCACACACTTTGAGCCCTCTCATTCATGTGTGAATGATTACATGACATAAATCTAGACACTAAATTATCTGAGTATATAGAAAATTTATGTGTGCATATTAGAATATTTCTTTAAACTAGTTTCAATAATCACACAGACCCCTTTTATTACTATCTTAGTACCATGTATCAAATTCTTTCACATATGTTAGCATCTCTTTCACATACCTCTAGGTATATCAAAAGGGCACATATATAGAAAGGTTCAGTATATCGGAATGACGGTATATATATTGGGATACCTTATACCTGGAGTGATAAAATCCTTACCCTTTGTCAGTTAGTTCAGAAAATAGGCACTAATGCCCTAAGTTCTTTCTTCCAAACTCATAGATTCTAAGAGGAGATAATTATGCTGCATGGAATACTAAGATCAAAATAAAGCTTGAGTTTGAAAAAAAATTATTGAGTTGTGGAGCTTAATTTCTTCATTGACATGTTTTTATAGACTTATTGGAATACACAGTAACCAACATTGGTTGATGAACTAGCGTCAGTCACCTATGAACTAGTATCAGTCAAGAAAGAAGGAACTGACGTCATTTAAGGCTAGCTGGTATTAGATACCTGTACATGACTTTTATAATTAAGTTACAGGAATTAGATCTATCTTAAGTTCTAAAGTGACCTAATAGTTGTAATTACATAGCTAAAGTTCCCTAAGATTATAGATGTATATATAAGCATAAAATGAGGGCTTAAAAGAGAGAGTTCATTGAGAATTAAGAGAAGTTTCCTTTATAGATAAAAAGAGAAATATGTAGATAAGAAAGTACAAGACATCACAAAAGGTGAGGAAGATTTCAAATCTTCATTGTATTTTCTCTTTGATAATAAATTAGTTGTTTATTGGTGGATGTAGCCCATATTAGGTGAACCATGTTAAATATTATGTATTGTTTCCTCTTGTTTATTTTTGTATTAATTGCTTATATGCTTAGATATGATTAATATATCCGTATAACCAGTGTGTTAACCCCGACAACTGGTATTAGAGCTTCTTTGTTTGAGGGTTGTGTGAGTTGATAGATTTACTCACAGAGGGTTTTCTGATTGAGTGGGAGAAAAGTAGTGAGATAAGAAGGAAAATTAAGATTAGAGAAATTTGATGGCGGTGAATATCTATTATGGAAGATGCAGGTAGAGGAATATCTATATCAAAAATATTTATACTTATTTTTGGATGATAAGACAAGACCTGAAAAGATGACTGATGAAGAATACAAAATTATTGATAGAAAGGCTCTGGGATCTATAAGATTGAGCCTAATAGACTATGTGGATTTGAATATTACCGAAGTGGGATCTACAGTAGAGTTGATGAAATATTTGATAAATCTATATGAAAAACCTAGTGCTTCAAAAAAAGCTTATTTGATGAACAAATTGTTTAATTTAAATATGCAAGGTGGATGTGAATCAACTAATTTGAATGATTTCCGGTCTATTGTAAATCAATTAAAATTATTTAGTATTCCATTTGAGGGTGAAGTGAAAGAAATTTTATTATTATGCTCTTTTCTAGATAGTTGGGATAACTTCGTAATGGTTGTTAGTAATACATCATCTGCTACTAATGCTTTAAAGTTTGATGATGTGGTTAGTATAATCCTAAATGAAGAAATATGTAGGAAAAGTACAAGAGAATCATAGTTGGAGATGATTTAAATGTAGAAATTAGGGGAATTCAGAAGGAGAGATCTAAGAGCAAAAATAATGGGAAATCAAAGTCTAAGAATGGAAGATCTAAATCCAGAGGTAGAGGTATAATATGCTCAAATTTTTGAAAGAAAGGACATGCAAAGAAGGATTTTTGGTTCACGGAAAATAAAGAGAATGTACCAGAGAAAGGTAAAGAGGAAAATGTTACTACAAAAGAGGTAATGCAAGATTCCCTAATTCTCTCCTTGGATAATAAAGCTAAATCATGGGTTTTAGATGTAGGAACCTCTTTCCATGTAGCCGCTATTAAGGGTTATTTTAGAAATTATGTCTAGGTTAATTTTGGGTATGCTTATTTAGGAGATGATGAACCATGCAATACTACTGGTAAAGGTGAAGTTCATCTTAAACTACATAATGGAAATACATGGATATTGAAATATGTGATGCATGTTCCAAGCCTCAAAAGAAATATAATTTCTACATGACAATTGTGTGAAACTCGTTGCATGGCTACACTCATAGCCAACTATTAGAAAGTTACCAAGGGATATGTTGTTGTAGAAAGAGAAAAAAAGGTAGGATAATTGTATTTAGCTACCTATATTACTGATTCCTTTTCTATTCTATCTACTTTAGATTCATATACAATCATGTGACATGATTGGCTAGGCCATATGAGTGAAAAGGGAATGCAAATCTTAAAGGAAAAGAATAAGTTATCGATCTAAAACATGTAGATCTTGATTTTTGTGAGCATTGTATTTTTGGAAATCAGAAGAGAGTGAGGTTTCTCAAAGTTGGGGAAATAAAGAAGAAGCATAAATTTGAGCTTGTACACACATATGTGTGGGGACCAACCTAGGTAGCTTCTCGTGGAGAATCCGAGTACTATGTTACTTTAATTGAAGATGCCACAATAAATGTATGGGTTTATTGTATTAATCATAAATCTAATGCTTTTGAAAATTTTAAAAGATGGAATACCTTATGGAAAATGAATCAAATTCAAAGTTAAAGTGCCTTATATCTGACAATGGTGGTGAGTGTTGCAACAAGGATTTCAATTATTATTGTTCAGTAAATGGAATACATAGAGAAATGATGGTTCGTAAGACACCACGGGAGAATGGTGTTACAGAGAATGAACATGACAATCATGGAACATGATAGAAGCATGAGGATATATTCTATATTCCCCTTAAAATTTTGGGTGGAAGTCTTGAGAAGACAATATTGTCCTAATGAGAAGACACATATAGGATTCGTGTACGAGAAAAATGCATATTTGAAGGTGCGGAAGGATAGGAAAGGAAATGCACGTTAGGACAGGTTGATTCGATACTTAGCCATTTTCATGGATGTAGGATATTTTTAGAAGATAGTGTACGAAGCACACATTGGGATGGAGACTTGTGTGACATATAAATGCTATTTTGGGAACAAGTGTTTGATAAACATCATGCATGAGTTCAAGATAATAATAGGATTACTTCTTCCAGTTAACTATAGGATGTCTATTATTAGCAAACTTGTATGTGTGCATGTTATTGTAAAGGCAAATGGATATTATTATTATGTGACCTATTTTGGGAAGTTCGTAGGTAGTGAAGGGCAAGTCCCCACCCCTATAAATATGTGGTGAACTGTGTAGTTATAGAGAGATACTGAATAGTGAATTATTCTAGAGTTATGTTGTTGGATCTAATATGCGCATAACTTATAATGATACTCTATAATGTAAGAATCTTATATGTAATTTAGTGTTCAATATAATGGAGTATATTAGATGGATAATGGTTTTAAACATGATTGTAACTAGTTTTTACATGGTTAATCTTATTATAGTTATCATTTAATTCATGATTCCCTAAAATCTAGATATGGAATATGTTATGTGGAATGTTTATGCTTATTTACTGTTCTAAATATGATGTATCTTCATTACACTAACATCCTATAGAATAAAATCTAAAGAGGGTCCTGTACCTTTACAAACTTTTGGTGAGTGCTCAAATCATGTTGGGTGATGTACCAGCACACGTGGGATTTTTTGGGTTTTCTATAAGAGATTCTAAGTTACATCATTGGTTCTATTGTTGAGACCTCTTTTTCAACTATTTTCTGGATGTTTTGTGATAAAGACATACCGATTGACCTTAGCAAGTGTTGAGGAGTGGATAAAGGATCTTGAATAAGAGTACACTTGAAGGTTCAACACTGGATTTTAGTTTGATGCATGCATATGGGTGGAGCAGAATTTGTATGACTATTTGTATGAGACTTCTTTGTTATCCTTCCGGTAGAGATATATGAGTAGTTGATTGCTTATGCATCTTAAGGAATTGGAGGTATCACATACTTTTCTGTACACAGGAATAATTTCAGGCCCTTTATGATGTTGATCTTATTTGGATGCGCATAGTGGATACTTGGTTCTATGGTGTGTTGAATAGCTATATTTTGGAGTACTCAATTTCCACTTACTCTTTTTTAGAGGTAGTTGAGTTCCATTTTTAATTTTATCTAAGGGGAATTTATTTGCAAGGCATTCCATTAGCTATCAAAATCTTGATGGTAACCCTAAATTTGGAATAAAAACTAATGGCTAGCTAAACCCCACTACGTGCGAGGGTAGGAATAGGTTTGGTGAAAGATGTAAGACCTAGTGGTAGAGAGGAAGAGAGAAGAAAATAAGATTAAGTATAATGAGGCATGTGAGAGGGAGATAGAGAAGAAGCATGATATTACAGAGTGGATGGGGTTGAGGAGAGAGATGGATTGTGAAGGATTGGAAGCTCACATAGGAGGGGTGGAGCTAGAGCATTTGGAACTCCCCCATTTGGGAAAAGAATAATATGGAACCCTCCTCAACCTCACATGGGAGTGCGTTAGCAGATACAACATGGTCCGTGGGTGCACATCTGAATCTACCTAGCAACCTAGACCTTGCACTTGGATTTCTAATATCTAGTACATCTAGTAGTTAGCAAGCTAGTTTGGGCAGTAGAAGATCAGGAGTAAATCAGATATCAAGTACATATATGGTAGGGAAAACATCTTCTTTGTTTTCTAGAGGTACCTTTTCAGACTATAGTACTACTTCACAGACTGTAGGAGTTCAGTTTAGTACCACTATTCGGACATAGGGTAATACATCCATTGGTTCGCTTTCGTCTACATGTGGAGGATCAGGGGGTATAGGTGGCTCTAGTTTTAGTGGATTTAGTAGTTCTGGAGGTAGAGGTAACATAGGAGGTTCTGGATCAGGTAAGAAGGGTCCTAAAAAACCCCAGAATATTTACATGGATATGTCTCTTCATCTTCTAGAGTATAGTGACATAGAAGATGCTATTGAACATGTGCACATGTGTGAGATACTGTGATGTGAAAAAGGATTTATTGATTTTGAGTGCAAGGAAAGTCAGTTTGCAACTACATTTTAGGGATGTGCACACACTTGGTACAAGAATTTTTACCATGATCATTCTTGTCTAGTTTATCAAACATTAAAGGATGTTTTCTTTAAGGAGTTTCATATTCCTAAGGTTTAGAACAAGAGTATAAGTGCACTGATGGATATTAAGAAGGGCACTATTAAGAGCGTTTAGGAATATGATGCCCATTTCAAGACATTATCATCTAAACTTTCTTATAATATTCATGCAAGCTAGCATGCACAATGGTTCATTGGGGGGCTTGATCACACCTTTTAGGAGGGCACTGCCACATAAGACTTATATGAACCTTCTCGAAGCACTTCAAGCAACTTTTCACACTAAGGCAGTCAGGAGTATAGACACTAGAGTGAGCCCATTCCTAGAAGCACAAATTATAGCTATGGAAAAGTAGTTGGAGAGACTATCATCCGATTCAGCTCACGAGATGCGTACTAGGATTTATTGTAAAGCTTGTGAAGTGGAAGGGCACACTAAAGATATTTTTCCTCATAGATCAACATGCTCATTATTGCTATATTGTGAGATATGTCATTTGGACCATAATGCTAGCCGTTGTGTAACATTCCCATTTTAAGACTTTAGAAACAAGGGAAATTTTTTTCATAATGTTCTCTGTTCTAAATAAAACATAATTTAGAACACACATTCCATGCCAATCAACCTCATAACAGATAACCATATGCAACTGTAAATGACTCGGTAAATTACCAATTTCTCATTTCATGGCTCGGTCTCCAGCCAATCTCTCATGTTTGTCTTTAAGTATTGAATACTTTTATGTATACTTGGTTTTCTTACCCTATTCTGGGTACTGAGTGATCTGTTTAAAGAATTTATCTAAATATTTGCTACCAATATTCATCTGAAATCACTTTTGTTAAACTAGGTGACATAGGACAACACAACCAGTAGCTTACAATAATTTTGCAAAAGATTTCCAACACACTCTTCATGTTACTATTCCTAGATGGCATATTCATTAAATGGAATACATCCTTCACCTAGCTCTTTTGTTATGTAGAATGGTCTTTACTTACTTTTGTCAGCCCACTTTTCTTAGGTTTAACCCTAACCTAGGTTAGCGACATAATTTGGTATAGGTAACCGATCACGATGACTTAGGGTATATGAGCATGATCAACCAACCTAATTTGATCAAATGTGCCTAATTACCCTAAATCATAGAGAGCTACTTCCTATTCTAATTCATACTACTAGCTTGACCTAGAGAGAAACTAAGTTCAAGTCCATATGTTTGTAGATCTAGATGAACTAATGCAGAAGGGTGTTGCAACAAGTCAAATTTAACATTGTATCCTCATGAAGACCCTAGTCTTCACAAAGGTATAGTTTTGTAGTTGGTATGTGTCAACATCTGACTGAACTACTTCATCACAATGTACATACCTCTAGGAGGTCATTAACACATAATTAATTTTTGGATTAAGATTCATAATACAACAACCATACAAAACCCTCAATCTAAGAATCCTTAAGTTCTTCATCTAGATTGATTTAATTAAAATTAAATAACTTCATTAACTCATGATTGCTTTTATGTTCATTAACCTTGGCTTTACAAGTAAATAATTGAGAACAAAACAACATACATCATAAGGTTAATTTAATATAACTCAACTATTCAAAGAAGGTGTATTAACCCAACATGTTCAGCTAGAGTAGACTTCATAGGGATTGAAGTCTAAATGATTAATGATCATAAACCCCATTCATTTTATTTACATTCTTTTGAGAGAAGAAAAATATTCCTCTTTATGGTTAAGTGTTTAGGGTTTATCATACCCTTTTATCTCTCACACCTTCTATAATTTAATTTTATGTTCATTTTACATCCCATTACTATATTATATTGTTTAAATAAAGAACATCATTTTATGTAACCTAGCAAGTTGCATCCAAGTAAGGGAGGTTAAACTATTGCCCCTTCATCAAACTCATTAAATGAGAATAGAAATAATAATACAAATAGATATGAAAAAATATCAATAAGATAGTATTCCAATTTCCTTCATAAAATGTACAGGAGAAATTACACAGAAAATTTTAGTAAATCTCCAAACTTTTCAATTCATCATGATAGAAATACACAATTTACAAGACTATGCATTTTAGACATATTGCATGTCAAATAGCATAAATATCATTAAAGAATACAACTTTCTTTTTCATTACAACTCAAGAATGAATCGAATTACTCTATAAAAGAGTCAGACTTTAAATCAACCAATACATCATAAAATATATTGCCTTCCTTTATCAATTACAAAGTCCATCTGTAAAAATTACTAGAACGGGTCAGTTTATTGAACTGGGCATTATAAACACTAAGCATTAAAATGAAGTTCCTTCAACTAATTATTTCATTAAAATAACTCTGATTTTATGAAACAATAGTTGTAATTATACAAATAAATCCTAAGTAATAACAACCATAAAATAAGCACAAATAATCAATCCAAATTCACTTTATAGGGAAAGATCATAATATAATCAGCAAACTATTACATTATATCAGATAAGTATTACCCAAAACAATCACTTATTCATATCAAATAACAGTTCCAATCAATTAATTATTTAATAATTATTTTTGAATTTGAAATACAAAATTAACTTCACTATATAAACAAAAAGAGTTACTTTCAGAAAAAGACCTTCTTGTTCATCTTTACAACATTTCAAGAAAACTTGTACAGTCAAGTTCATTCCAACATCATAACGTTTTTAGGATGAATCATATGAAAACTTAAATAAATAAGATATTCATAATTCAGATGAGGAAGCCTAATTCTAGGACAAATATATAGCCTAGGTTCTTATATTAGGCCCCTTATTAACATTAGAAAAGTATTTCCCAATAACAATGTTTCACTTCAATTAACTGAAACAATTATTAATTTCCTTAAATACAATTTAAATGGAGAATTAAGTAGTGACAATTACAACTCAATTAATTTAATAAAAGTAATGCAATTGATTCAATTAAACCTATAATAGGGTTTATATAAAGAAAGGAAGAATGAACTGAAAGGTAAACAATTTACAACTTCCTTTATCATTCGGTTAAACTGAATTTCCATATACATCTTAAGAAAAGAAGAATCCACATTCTACCTACAGTTTCAAAAAATAACAATGGAGAACTTATCTCTGAGAGTGGAAGAGGAAAGAGTTATGCATTAGAAGGGATTTCTAATTTTCATTCAAAGAAATAAGGTAGTAACAAAATCAATATAGACTGTTCATAATGCCCACTATTCTTTCAGATAGAATCAAGTACAGAAGATACATAAATGATTACATACATAATTGTATCATTCAAATAAACCTACTAGGATATTCTCCTTAGAGAAACAACAACCATTAACATGATACTTAATTAATTCTAAGAAGGATGCATGAAACAAGAATAGGTTAAACAGTTATCAACTCACTACCACCTTAATGAATTATTCTACATCATTGAAGATTCCAGTCAGTGATCCAAAAACCATTCAGAGAAGGAAGAAATCATCCTTTGAGTGTACAGAAAGGAGTCCATCCAAAATTAATTTCAAACAATGCATCGAAAGGATAACATGACTTAGCCATTGAAGAACAGTTAGCCAAAAAAGAGGTTAAGATTTCCTTTCTAATGAACAGGCTCATATGAACACCCCCATAAAATCGACAAAACGTTTGATTCCTACCAATCAAATAGAGATCAAGAAATCCTATAAACATGAACGATCTAGTTTGTTCCACATACTAAAATAACAATCCAAGAGTTGATTATACATTCAATGAATCCCATGAAGTTACAACAGTCATATCTTAACATGTTACGTTAACAAGTTACCAAGAAGTTTCTTAACTCTGGCAAGTAGGTTTACATCATCACATCCAAGTCCTAAAATGTTAAGGACAAAAAAAAAAAAAACTTAAGAAAGTTGAACAGAGCTAAAAAGTTGATCACAATATCGACTTGGAAAGGGATGACTACCAATGTATTTTAAAACAAACAAAACTTCAACAACAGAAAACCAACTCATCTTCCAAATTCCAATTAATCTAGTAATCATTTTACAAAGTTTTGGGAAAGAAAATTCTAGTAAAAAACAACCAAAGTTTAATTCAAAATTTCATTCTCGTTTCCTCCTGAGCTCAAACCGTATCAGTAAATCCAAATACCATAACTTACTTAGTTCCCATCACATTTAAGGTTTGAAGTAGTGGAGATTTAAAAAGTATAGAATAAGAGAAAGTTATTCATCCACATTTTTTATACAAGTTTGAGTATAGAATACAGATAATTTCATAAATCTTCATTCACCCATTAACCCCTTTTTTTACATGAGTTCGAGTCCATTCCATAAATCAAAGTATACAAATACAGTCCCAAAAAGGAGTATTTTACTTCTACAAACAAGATACAAAATAGAAGGCTATTCTTCTACCTTCCAAAAACATTCAAAGGCATTCAGTTTGAACAATGCAGGCTTACCCAATATGGTTAAAAACAAGATATCCATTCCTTTCTTTCATATAAGTTCAAGTTAATGCAAAGATTTGAAATATATACCCATACAGACTAAAAAGGGGTAATACAACTTTAATAACTCAAAGATGCATCAGAGAAGGGTATTCATTTACCTTCTAATTTCATTTAGAGACTTCCAATTTGAAGCTGAAGGAAAAAACAACCTACTTAAACCTTTTTTTAGCAAACAAAGCAGAATACAGATTCAATCAAAAATACCTAAGTCTCAAACAACCCTAAGTGTATTTTTCCATTGACTCATTTAGAGAAAGCACCCAATGGTAATATTATCATTCAAAGGTTCCATAAACCAAGAAAACAAAGATTCTTCAGCAAGAAAAACAAGTACCCATAACAAAACAAAAGTCATTTATCTCATGAGAGTAGAGTTCCTTTAATGGAACATTTTGAGAAAAGTAAGAAATATTAATGGATAGAGCCTATCATGCCTGATAGTGCTTCTATCGATTTGAAGAAGACTTCCAGCCGAGCCTCAAAAACTTCTTCTTCTCCAAGCAAGATCAAAAACCAAAATTTTCTTTTTCAACTGTCTCATATACTTCTTTTGAATCGAAAATAGACTAAGGGAATCGAAAATAGACCAAGGGAATCAAAAATAGCCAAAAATTGAAAATAGAACTGCTAGTTTGAAGAACCAGATAGCTTCATGCAGAGAAAAAATCAGAAAGCATGAATGAAATAATAACCTCCAACAAATCTGTCCGCATGATTTCCAAGGTGGTTTGCTCACCAAAAATGAGGTTCATAAATGCCATTAATTCCCAAACTCCTACCTATCTCTCCATGCCATCGCCATCCAAAATTGGTGAATCCTAATTCAACTTCTACATGCATTACTAAATTTAAGTGATGACTCCAAGTAGACTTCCACTAAATTTACATGCCTCTACCTAAACTTGCAGTACATTGTCCATTTATTTCAAAAATAAAATCAAATTAATAACTTAGGAACCATCTCCAAGCTTCCAACTTTCCCTATGACCCTTAGGTCCCCTTCGAATACTTCAATAGTTTAGGATAAATACCATTAGCTTATAATATGACCATAAGATAGTTTATAAGTATTTACCATAGATTTACAAACATTACAATAGGTAAATTTCCATCCTAGGATAGGTCATACTTCACAACAACTTAGTATTAGGTATTAGGTTAGAAATAGACCTAGCATCACCTTAGGTTATTCCCCACATCCCAACTTAGAACATACAACTTAGGATATGATGATATCCCGAATAAAGTAGACATAGATAGAAAATAGGTACATTTACCTTAGTTTAGAATCATGTTAGGATAGATCTCATAGGTCTAGGACTTGGAATTTTCCTCAGTAGTCTTAAAGTAGGCCTTGTTCCACTTAACATTGTTAAGAATCCTAAAGAGATCAATCAAAAAGATCGGAGCACATAACATACAATAGAATGCAGGCACGAGATTTCAAGAAGATAAAATAATTTGTAAACATAGAAGAGTTCAATCCATTATGTATTTAAACCTCTGAATGTCAGTTTACCATTCAGATCAGGTAAAAATATTTAAAACATAACTTGGATCAATGGAATTGATCCAAGGATGTGATAATAAATAGAGATAAGTTTGCAACCATCATTACCAGATTACAACTTATCTATCTGAAACAAAATAAGATTCTTTGCAAGAAACAACATTTCAACCTAATAAATCCAAGAGCAGAAATGACTTATCAATGGAAATTATGATTTCTAACAATAAAAGGAACACACCTTATCAATAAAAATCACATGTTAACACTTGCAATGCAAAAGAGGAAAGATAAAAATTTGTCAAAGGTGTTACACACTGCCCATTATTACAACGCATGATAAGGAAGAATATATCTTGTTATTGTAAAATTTTCCAGTCCATGACTCATAATATAGAAGACTACAGGTTGATTAGTCAGATCCATGATGCCATAGATATCAGTGTGTGATAGATTGGAGTATCAGATAACTCTACATGAAAAATTGAGCACCATGATTGTGACCATGCTCAAATGCACTATGATTGAAAGGAAGGGTCCTTTGAAGGAGGTCATGGCAGAGGTCGAGGATACCATGGTGGATTTAGGGGCCAAGGCTATGGTGGTGGATGAGGAAAGTTCCCTCATGGAACATGTTTTTAGTGTGGATATCCTAACCACAATAGGCACAAATGTCCTCAGAATATTACTTTTTCTTTTTATGGGAAAAATCACAGCTATGAGGAATTCCCATACTTATATGAGCATCTTAGCAAGTAGAATAAATAGGATAACAAGGGTGTAGGGATGGTCAAAATAGAAGGCACTGAGGAAAATTAGTGGATGTCAAATCTGGCACCAAAACCTAAGGTATTACCTATGAATATTACTACATGCGTTGAAGATACGTGCACCAGAGAGGCATTACAGTAGAATCCTACCATCACCAAGAAGGAATTTTTACATGTAAGCTACCTAGATCCTGCACATCAGAAGGAAGTTTATCAGGAAACCATGGAGGTGCTTAAAAATATTCAGGGTGAGATACAATGTTTAAAGGAACATTCATGAAAGTTAGAACAAAGCAAGGCAACGGATACATTTCAATCAGAAATTTATAACGTGAAAGAGGTATGAAAAATGTTGCACCAGGATAATATCATTCCATTAATAGGGAATTGGCTAAAGGGAAACACTCCACGCGTAGGTATAGAGAATGGATGACATATCCTGCATGCTAATATTCCCCCTCATAGCTATGATTATGACAATGAGATCACTCTGAATAATGTTATGGATGGGTGGCTCTTGATTAATATATTGATTGATAAAGGTACAAAAGTTAATGTGCTTACTTTGGATGCATGGGTACATATGGGAAGACCTCCATTACAACCATCCTCTAATGTATTGTTCATGGTCAATCAAACTAAGGCTACTCCCAT
This sequence comes from Taxus chinensis, assembly GCA_019776745.2. Lineage (NCBI taxonomy): Eukaryota > Viridiplantae > Streptophyta > Pinopsida > Cupressales > Taxaceae > Taxus > Taxus chinensis. The sequence continues at coordinate 233,824,630 of CM034154.1, forward strand.
ATGAGTTTTAAAGGATGCGTTCATTACTATAAAGGGGGCCAAGTTCACTAGGGACTTTGAGGTGTTAGAACTTGTATAAGTAGACATCTTCTTAGCTCTACTTGGGATCCCTTGGTGTTATGAAAATAATGTGTATTTATGATTCAATAAGGGGTAAATAAGTTTTGAGAACAAGGAAGAAAGATTAATTATCCCTTTGGTTGATGGGAAATATGCACCTTATGTTGAACCTTTGAGTGAGGATGTAGACACCAAATTTGTGTCTTACGACTCCTTGTGACCCGCATCTCATCTCGCAACTTAACCTCATCACCTAAACCTTACACAATTATTTATTAATTACCTTGTAATTGATAAATCCACATCACCTTACCTGCCACTTCATTTTGCCACCTCATCATGACCTAGCCCTAACCCTAAACTAACCTAATTAAGACCTATAACTTGGTCTAGACTCACATCCATAACTAATGCCTCCTTACTCGCACCCAAAACCGACCTTCTAGCCACTTGACCAAGCCCGCAACTGATCTCTCAGGAGAAAAGCAGGGAAGGTGGGCTATTTTACTAAAAATAGCCTACTTTTTCCTGACCGATGCCAGTTCCTACTCGACCGCCATCGGTTACGCAACCGCCATCGGTTCCCTGTAAATGGGCTCCCCAAACCAAAAACAAAGGATCGGAATTTGATTTTTGGATCAAGTCGAATGATTTTTGAATCAACAGAGGTCATTGGGAGCGAAAAACAGAGTCCAGACCTTCACTTGACCGAGCAGAGACGAGTGGAAATACTAGAAGTGTTTATAGCAAAGGAGATTAGCTTGCATCTTTGTCAAAACCAGTAATTCACATCTCGCATGTCCTCTGTTATAACATTTCTTATGCCTTTTGAATTACAGTCCTCATAAATCCATCCCTGAATCCACTACCCAGCATGCATATTACCTCTAACTATCATTCATCTACCTCACATCACCTTATTTCCTAATACCACCTATATACAGCCTTACAAACAACACAACTACCCCATAAAGCGACCAACCTACAGATCCTAGAACCCACCGATATCGATTATCAGTAACCGGCATCGGTTATCAGTAACCGGCATTGGTTCCTCTGATCAAAACCAGAAAACCAACCTTTCCCCTACCCAGTTCAACGAAGCAACTTAATTGATATTTTACAGTCTTTTGTGTTAATTCATATTAGCAGGGAAACTGACCACCTTCGAAAGGAAGTTTTATATTTCCTGGGCCCAAGGCAGTTTCCTCATTTATTGTCTAATCAAAATCTTGTGGTCTTGTGTTCTTATTTGCAGGTAGTCCTTCCAAGACAAAAAGGAGTTCTTCACAATCAGCCTGATCTTTCTCTACGGTACGCGCACACCATCTCGACATTCTACAGGTATTCCTCCTAGCCCCTAACCTTATCTGTTTCTAAAAGGAACGAAATAATTCCGAGTGAAACATTTTGGCACGCCCGGTGGGACCCATCTTGGGTTTCTGTTTCTCTTGCTTATTTTCATTTTAGGAAGCATACTTGTTGTTGCTGCTTTTGTTATATATTTCATAAAGAATTTGTCTTGCTTTCCTAGTTTCGCATTAGTGAAAGTCATCTCTCTTGCTTCATCGAACATAATTTTTGATTTGGGTTTAAAACACGTGCATTGCATTCCTGCTTGTTGTTTTTCAATTCTAGTGAACATAGATTAAGTAACAGGTCGTACACGTGGGGGTGATATCCACGGTATTGACAGGAAATTAATCTTACATTCACTACACAACACATACCGAATCACTTCACAATTAACACAACAGCTCAAACATCCCCCTTTTTTCCGCGGTATTCCTCCGCCTGATTGAGGTAACCTTATAAGCCAAAACAACTTGACATTTCCCCTAAGTCTCTTGTTTAGGATTCTGACATCATTCTACGTCTAAAGGCATAATCCCACGATAATTAAAATTAACCCTAGGGATAATCTCTGGATTTGTGTGTGCATCTTGCTTGTTTTTAGTTCTGTTTTCTTTCTCATACTCTGTCTTCTGTGATCAATAATTGGACATGTATACTAAACGTTGTTAAAAATCAAATTAGCAGCCTTTTTATATCTTGTTAGCCCAGACTTCTTACACCGACATTGGTTACCTGACCGACGTCAGCTATAGTGTAACCGACATCGGTTACTAGACCGATATCGGTTACTCTCTTTTCCAATTCCTGACAAACCAGCAACCTGCCAATTTCACCATTCTAAGGCTGTTTCTGTTCCGGATAGATTGAAACCCTACTGTGAACACCTGTCCATGGTTGTTATCACTCAAAAGCAAGCTGCCACCATGGTTTCATATGCTTGCTCTGTTTCTTTACCTGAATCACCCCCTTCACATTCTGTGGGGAATCCTACAGACACCAGTGAGATCCCCAAAATTCCTGTAGGAGACAAGGACTTTGCCAAATTTCTAGATGCTAATCCTAGCACTATACAATACTATTTGTCTCATGCCCCTAACCGTACGCCTGATGGCCAGCTCTTTGTTGGCATGCCTATTAGTATAGCTGCTCATTTAGCCCCCACTCTGCTGATAACACCGCCTTGCTTCCGGCATCTCTAGCCCCGTCTCCCAATCCGACAGCTTCAGAGGTTCATACGACTCAGATTGGCTTTTCTTTGGCTAATCTTGGACCCCACATATCATTACCACCGACTGCCCCTACCTCATCTCTCTTGCAGACTACTCCATTCATGACTTTCTCTCTGCCACCTATCCACACGAGCTTTCCTTCTCAAGCTTCGCCTACCTTTTCATTCCCATACACGTATCCAGCAACCTTAACACCTTATATGGGACATCCCTATTCTGTCGCCTCAACATATTCATCCTCCATACCTTATCAACACTTAACCCCACCATTGTCCAGTGGAGGCCCTTGGCCCAATTTTCCTCCGTTTGCCACAACCGCACCATCATCTCATCCAACCACAGATTTCATCAAACAAATGATGGACAAAATGCAAAATCTAGAGGATTCTGTGTCGAGAAGTCGTAGCACCTTGACATATGAGCAAGTTTGTCGGGAGCCCATTCACCCTTCTGTTCCCCTTCACTCATATCCTCCTCAATGGGAACTACCGAAATTTACTCGTTTTAATAGTAAAGAGGATCCTCAACAGCACTTGCGATCATTTAGACATGCTTGTTATTTGATTGCCCATGATGATGCCTTGCTACTCTGCACATTTCCCATGTCCTTATCAGGACCCACCTTGGAGTGGTACAGTGCTTTAACCCAGCACTCAATCTTCTCTTTTAACCAATTAGCCCAATCTTTCTTGGATCACTTCTCCGTTAACATTGCTAAGAAAGTATCCATCACCGACCTTTATGCCATCTGACAATTCGAAGACGAATCTATCGCAAATTTCGTTGGACGATGGCGTGGCCTTATCAACCAACTTACATATGCCTTGCCTCAGGCTGAACTTATCGAACTTTTCACACGGGCATGTGCTAAGCACATTTCTCCTACTCTTCAAATTCAAACTTTCCGCACATTTGATGAGGCCTTTACCATGGCTCGAAAACTAGAAATTCGAGCCTTAGAAGAAGAGAAATTGCGGTTGCGCAACAAAAACCCCAATTTTCGAACTCCTGATTCTACCAATAAAACAAATGCCACCACTCCTCACGCATCCACTTCTTCTAAATCAAAAGGAGCTGTCCACGTGGTGATGGTTAAATCTCAAACATCGTCTAATACCCCACCAAAAACCACCTATAAGTACAAAGCCGAGCCCATCAACTACACTCCCTTGGGAGAAACATATGGTGTGATATTGGAAAAATTGCTCAAAGCAGGAGCCATTACATTACCTCATGTTAAACCTCATTCTGGGTTTGATTCCACTCGCGCCATACCTTCCTGGTACAAAGAAAATGACTTCTGTAACTTCCACCGCGTGAAGGGACACAGTCATGAGAACTGCAAGATGTTGAAAAACATAGTGCAGGAAATGGTTGACACAGGGGATATAACCCTCAATAATCCTAATGCCCCTGCCAACCGAAATTTGAAAATCTTCAACAAACCATTCCCGAATCACTCTCCCAACAGTAACACAAACCAGGATATCTTAGCCGAGGAGAGTTTTCATGAGATCCATGCAGTCTTCGATACCCAGCCAAAAGCCTCTATCGAGAAACTTTTGAATCAAGCCTCTTCACTAACACAGGAGCCCGAACCTCCTTTACCACCATCGAATTAAAGAGAAATCATTCCTTTACCCATAAGGGAGTTAACTGCCTAGACTCCTCTTCCCATCGATGAGTCTACTTATACCACATCCCTACAAGACTGCGAACGGATGTTATCTAATCTATCTATTTCCCAAACTTCCCCTTCTACCACTCTTGTTGCACAAGAGGAAGGTACGCCACTCCTTTTGACATCCTTAGACGAGAAATATCTTGCACCGACATCACCAAATTCTTTAACCATGACGGATCCTCTCGAACACGCCCTCTTACCTATTAGTTCTTCATCGCCTAAATATTTTCAACGACCGGTTGACCTCTTAACATCTATTGATACAGTGCCTCATCTACTCACTGTATCACACCCACAGTGGACTGGAATCACAACCCACCTTTCTTCCGTACCAAATTTACAATTCAAACCTGAAGACTGTCATTCTCCAGAGGATAGACAAATCCTATGGGAACGTTTGAGTACGCCATATTCTACTCAAATGCAAATGACTGATCCTGAGACCTCCACCATATACCCGAAGTGTTTACAGAAACTCAAAATGCCCATGTTCTCACCTTCACCCCCCTCACCTCTACCAAATGCCTCGTCCACTTCTATTAACTTAGCCAAATCTTCCCCTACGCTTGGGACCTTACCCATACCCAGTCTAACACACCCGCCTAAGCGACTAGATTTTTCCAAGAATAAAGCTGCCCTGCCACTTAGGAGATACACTCAACCCGTGCCTCTATCACAATCAAAACCATCATCATCATACCTACCTTCCATATTGGGACCTCATCCTTCCACCTTGCACCAATATATCATACCTCCTGCGTTTTCTTCAAAACGATCTACGCCTTCTGCACCCATACAGGGATCAAAGGGTATATCAACATTATCACCCCACGTATCCTGTCCACCCATCAACCCTAAACAAACTCCATCATCAAAGGATTTATTTTCTGCCACTCCCCTTTCTCCGTGGTTGTTTCCCACTACCATGTCATCTGTAGCCTCATCATCTAACCAGCCAAACGTAGCTCCTGCGCCAAAGAAACCACGTTTAGTGAAAACCACATGTCAACACCCCTTGGCTAAACTACCACCCATACGAACCAGCCACGTCCAAACATTACCGAAACCCACACAACCAATACCCTCATCCTCTTCCGATTTTGACCCACTCAAAGGATCTTACGCTAAAATCCTTGCCATGTTGGTAGAGAATGCGACCATTTCCCTACCCCCACTTAGACCTTATGACCCGTCTAAACCTCGGCCTGTAGGTTACGATGAGTCTAAAATCTGCGCTTATCACCGCACACCAGGACATGATGTGGAGGGATGCAAAGCTTTAAAAACCATCCTTCGTTAGTCACCTCTCCCAGATAGAAAGGTTAAGAAAGACAACTTACGAAGGGAGAGACCTTTAGCTTCAATTCCCTCTCCTATACCATCTATCCCCGCCTCACCATGATCTATCATTATTACAACCCCACCTCTTGAAGACCATAATTTACCCCAACCATCTTCCTCATCTCAGGTTTACGAGATTAATATGATTAGTGTTGCTACTCGAGTGCAGAAAAACAACGAGAAAGTGAAAGAAAGCACACCTGCGTCCTCTCTTTCTCCGTTTAACATCCCGATTGCACCATCACCCAAAGTGGTTATTCATGGACCCGCTTACCCCGTCTCTAATGGAGTTGCCCATCGAGCCATGATCAAACAGCTTCACCAATCACCCGTCAAAATGACACTATATGATCTCATTCAGACTTCTGAATCTCATCGACAAGCTCTCGTTGAAATTCTTCAAGGGATCGAGGTCTTACGTAATGAAACCCTGCCTGTTGCCTCCATTCTAACACCCAATCACGTTGCCTCTCTCACCAAATAACCCATCGCCCCAACCACTTCTGTCTCTGTACCACAAGCTGCTGCAGTCAGTTTCTCTGAAGACGAAATTGTCGATTTTGGTACAGAAGATCCTAACCCTGCCCTGTTCATCTCAGCTTATGTCCGGGACATTTGTGTATGTCGTGTTATGATTGACGGGGGTGCTAGCCTAAACATCATCTCTTCAAAATATTTTCAACAAATGAATATCCTTTCTAGCTACATGTGTGCCAACCCCATCATGTTGCGGTCATTCAATGACGCTATTACCTCTACCTTAGGCACCGTGATCCTCAACATTCGGGTCGGACCACGTACTTTACCCAAACTCTTCTATGTCCTTGAGGGAGACTTCCAATATAATATATTGCTGGGTCGTCCTTGGATCCGGGCCATGGGATGCATTCCCTCAACCTTACATAGATGCATAAAATTTGAGTACGAGGGGAAGTCCTACACCATAAAAGCTGATCCTCCCCCCTTTAAAACCTGTAATATGTTATACCACCCAAATGATGTGCTGGTACCAATCAAGACACCCGTTCATTCAACCCAACCATCTTCTTCAACTATGCCTCAACCATGTACCTCAATCGCACCTACGCCTTCAACTGATGAAACCACCGTCGCAAAAACCACTTCCCTTCCCGCAGCTAACATCCCAACCGCAGACCCCTTAGTAGATGTTTTTCAGTGCCTTACACTGGGGGAGTATCGCCTATATAATGTTAGTTATTTCCATACCCCACAGGAGTATGGACAGGTACATGCCCATCCTAACTATGACCGTCGTGTGGGGGAAGTAATCTCCTACGGACCACCTCACTGCCGCACTAACCTAACGTATGGGGGTGTCAATGCATTTTCCGTTGCCCCTGAGCCTCCTCTTGGTGTGGTTCCTTTCCAGTCTTATTTTCAATACCTTACCAATCGTCGCTTTGCCCTCACCTTCTTGACTCGCTGTACTTGGAAAGGCTTTGGTTTTGGTCTTTATGAACAAGGCCGACATACGCTCATCCCCATCACCACACGCAAACATAATGATCGCAGTGGTCTCAGTTTTCCTGAAACACCTACACAGGAGACACCTTGTGTCAGTTGTATTCTGGAAGAAGATGATGTCACCTCTACCAAACCATCATCACCCACTTTGCCATCATCACCCACAGAATCTATAGACCCTGAATCTATCCCTCCTAACTTTTTTTTTTCATAAATGCTATCTTCATAGGTCCTCTCACTTATCAACGCGATAATGAGGACCCATCTTCTCTTCCCCTTCTGTATCCAGACATCATCGAAGAGGATTCACCTTTGATTAATGTTGTTGAGTGTCAGGATGACGACTCCATCCTCACTTACCTTGGCACGGATGATTTTTATATTCAACGAGCCTTACCATCTGAAACCCAAACCATGCTGAACGAATCTACAATAGAAATCAACATCCACATGGAGGAGGATCCTCACATTGTGAAGATCGGACAATCCCTTAACGCATCAGAACAAGTCGCCTTTACTACTTTCCTCCATGCTCGTAACCAAGCTTTCGCTTGGTCCTACGCTGACATGCCAGGAATTGATCCTACCATTGCCATCCATAACATCACTCTAAACCCCACTTCCAAACCAGTCAAACAAAAACTGAGAAAAATACATCCACGCATTGCCCTCTTGGTCGAAGAAGAGCTTCAACGACTTCTTTTTGTTTCCTTCATCTTTCCTATTGACTATCCTCAATGGATTTCTAACATCATACCTGTCACTAAAGCGACGAGGGGACTTCGGATATGCACAGATTTTCAGGATCTTAACCTCGTTTGCCCTAAGGATGACTTCCCCCTACCTAGCATTGACCAACTTGTTGATCTCACTGCAGGCCATGAGATGCTCTCTCTCATGGATGGATTTTCAGGATACAACCAAATTTTGGTTGCCCCTGCATATCAACACAACACTGCCTTCATAACTCCTTGGGGAACCTTATGTTACTGTGTAATGCCATTTGGCCCTAAGAATGCTGGTGCGACCTATCAACGGGCTATGACCTACATTTTTCATGACATTATGCACACTATCCTTGAAGATTACGTCGACGATCTTCTTGGCAAGTCTAAACATCGCAGTGAACATCTCGATGTTTTAACCATTATTTTTTACCGCCTACTACAATATTCTATCCGTCTTCAACCAAAAAAATGTGTCTTTGGTGTCCTTTCGGGAAAACTTCTTGGCTTTATCATCTCTTTGCGTGGCATTGAGGTCGACCCATCTAAAGTCAAAGCTATTCTCGAAATGCCCCCACCTACCAATCTCAAACAATTACGTAATTTACAAGGTAAGCTCCAATCTATCCGACGTTTCATCTCCCAACTCTCGGATCGATGTCAACCTTTCCATCACCTCCTTAAGAAGGACATTGATTTTCAATGGAGCCAAGAGTGCCACCAAGCCTTTGAGGCTCTTAAAACTTATCTCTTACAGCCACCCGTGCTTATCCCACCTCAAGACGACCGCCCTTTCTACCTTTACCTTTCCGCCACTGACCACGTTGTAGGGGCCATGCTTGCACTTCGTGACTCTGAGAATCGAGAACAAGCCGTTTATTATATAAGTCGTACTTTGGTGGACTATGAGACTAGGTATACACATGTAGAAAAGTTGTGCCTAGCCCTATCATTCGTGGCTACCAAACTCCGACACTACCTTCTGAATCACAAAACTTTCATCATCACCAACACGGACCCCATCCATTACATGTATGCCAAACCTCATCTAAACCAACGCATCGCCCAATGGCTCATGCTCCTCATCGACCTCGACCTTGAGTTCGTCCACCAAAAATCAATCAAAGGAAAAACCATCGCAGACCAACTTGCAGAAGCCCCTTTACCTGGAGAACAATTTACCAATTTTACATTCCCCGACGAACTCATCGCCACTCTTTCACTCAAGGAGGAGTCATATCCAATGACTCTCTTCTTCAATGGATCCAAATGCCAACGCGGTGGAGGAGCTGGCGTTGTTCTTATTCCTCTTGACGCCGAACCTATGCCTCTTTCATTCTGACTCGATTTCCCTTGCACTAATAATACAGCGGAATACGAGGCCCTTGTTCTGGGTCTCCAGGTTGCGCTGCACTTAGGTATCAAATATATCAATATTTTTGGCGACTCTCAATTGGTGGTCAATCAAGTTATGGGCATCTACCAATGCAAAAATGAGGAACTTCAAAAATACAAACACTACGTGGATTCGCTTCTAGCCTTATTTACTCACTATTCTATCCAAACCATTCCACGCTCTACTAACAAATTTGCGGATACTATGGCTTGCTTAGCCTCGCAAATTCCAGCCTCATCAACTGACTCTGACATTTTCATCGTGGTCCAACAAATTTTTTCCCCATCCTACTCAACCCCGGTAGTTTGTATGATAAATACTGTGTCTGCTAACTTGCAGGATACTTGGTATCACCAATTCCATGACTACCTTACAACCTCTGTTCTCCCTTTTGACCTTACTAGTACTGGTAAACGTGCTTTTCTTAAACAAGTTTCTCGTTATGTAGTTATGGGGGGACTCCTTTATAAACGTGGCTTTAATGGCATCCTCCTTCGATGTCTCACCGGTGCGGAGATCACCCATACCATCCAACAAGTCCATGACGGTATTTGTGGTGGACATTTTAGTGGCCTTGCCGTGGCCAAACAAATCCTTCGCCTTGGTTATTATTGGCCTACTCTCAATAACGAATGCTACAAATATGTTAAGCATTGTGTTATGTGTCAACAACATGCCAACCTTCAACATACTCCTAGCCACCCGCTCCAGGTCGCTCGAGATCTTTGGCCCTTCTCACAATGGGGTTTAGACCTTATTGGTGAGATTCACCCGTCCTCTTCACAACGTCACCGATGGATTATCACAGCAACTGAATATTACACAAAATGGGTGGAGGCTATTCCACTCATTTCAACTAAAAAAGAAAAAATTGTCGAATTCATTAACCATCACATTATCTGTCATTTTGGTATTCCTCATCGCCTAATAACAGATAATGGTAAATATTTTAAAAACAAGTTGTTACAAGACCTTTGTGACAACTTTGGTATCAAACTTAGTTTCTCATCGCCTTACTATCCGCAGGCCAATGGTCAGGCTGAATCTTCTAATAAAACCCTAACCAAAATCCTCATGAAAGTTGTCAATGAATCCGGAAGAAATTGGCACGATCACATTCCCTTTGCCCTTTGGGCTTATCGTACTAGCATTCGTACCTCTACTAATGCCACACCTTTTTCTTTGGTATACGGTACCGAGGCTGTTTTGCCTCTCGAAATGCAAATACCCTCCCTTAGAATATCTCTTCAGGATATTCTCACCAACGATGATTTCCGCCAAGAGCGGTTAGCCCAATTGGAGCTCCTTGACGAACGTCGTCTTACAACTCTTGATCACCTTCAAATCTATCAAAAACACATCAAACATGCTTATGATAAGCGACTTCATGAGCGTACCTTTAAGGTTGGTGATCTTGTCCTCAAAGAGAATCAGCATGTCACCAAACTAGAAAAGAGCAAACGTGGAAAATTTGCTCCCAATTGGATTGGGCCTTACATAATCACTCACACCTATGGATCAGGCGCTTATCGTTTAGCTTCGCTTAATGGTAAGCCTGAGCCTGAACCCCTTAATGCCTTGCATCTTCGACCATTCTACTATTGAATTTAGTGTTATATCACTTCTTATCTACCTGCTGCTCATCCCTTGAGCTCACATACCACCACATGCACTTCATTTCCTACACCTCATAATAAAAATCAAGCTCACATAGTTTGATTCTCACCTCACCTAAACGATGCCTTCCCCTTTTTAGTCTAGTCCATGACTTCAAAGTATTAAAATAAGCCGTATTATTATGGGATTTTCTTGAGTCAAACTTCCTACCAAACTAGATGCTTCACGCCAAAAGAACATCTAGCTATCTAAATTATATATAGACTGTTCCCTCGAAGGACAGCTATATGCCAAATTATTGCTGCTATTCTATATAGACTGCTCCCCCGAAGGACAGCTATGCACTAAAATCATATCTGCTACTATAAATAGACTACTCCCTCGAAGGATAGCTATACACATTCAGCCTTTATCAGAAGCTTCTCGCATTGCTCAGCTTCGTGAAGACCTCAAGAATAGCACAATCAATATCCCTTGTAGACTTCCTGCATCGATCAGTCTATATTCAGTAAAATAAAAGCCTCATTCAAAAAGAACTTTTTGGGTCATGGACTTGTCTATTTAGGGTAGGTTCTCTTTCCATCAAACACTCACTTTGTAATAAGTTCCTCTGTACCTCAGCTATATCATCCACCTCACCTCACCATTTGTTTCAACTCAAGGGACGTAACGTTCACTCGATATATTGTGATCATACAACTCTTTCACCTATGGACTCTCGTCTATGCACGGTACCTAGGGCTTCAAGCTCGTTCTACATTTGGTGGTTTGTTTAGATCTTTTCACCTACGGAGCACTCTTCCACTTTGGCCTCGCATCTAGGATTGTGTGTTGATCTTAATCAGGACATGGTTACCTAACCACTTGGGTAGGCTAACTTTCGCTTCCCTTATACCTTTTACAAACATCACCAATTCATTTCCGACACCAACAACCTTACCTTACCAATATTAATATCAATATTCTTACCAATCAACCAATTGCCTAAACCGTACCAACTTGCCTGAATTCGCCTCTCCCTGATCCTAAGGGAGAACTACATCGGTCTGAGGCCCCTCCTTTCTTTGTGCAAAGGGCTATGTAGGCAGCACTTCGAAGACATGGGGTCTCCCAAGGTTATCTCGACCATCCCCTACCATAACCTATCATGTGTGGTAAATATAAATATTTTTTGTGTATTTCTATTTAATCACATTCCTCTTTATCCTTTTTCAAAACACCAAAAGTCAAAATGAAAACATTCTTATTATTATAACTCAAATCAACATACATATCTCGTTTTATTTAGATGTTAAACAAATACATCTTCTCTATCATCGACGCCCAGGTCGGTACTCTTATTTATTCTTATACCTTGCTAACATTTATTTAGACCCTCACGCCTCATCCCGAACTAGGTGATGATCGTGATCATCGACCCCTCTCGCCAGGCCTCTCTGTCCTCAATGGTACCACGGCTATTGGTACCACCCACTGATCTGCCAATCTCTCCTGTAACATATGAATACGCCCTCTCGCATGGAGGACTCCAGCCTCTAGTCTCTCTGCCTGTGACTCCGCAACCACTAACAATCCTCTTGTCTCATTCACCTGCGTTTGGAGCTGCTGAACCAAACGTTGCAGACGATCCCTCTCTGCTGTAATCACTGCTATGTCAGGACGATCACGTACACCTCACAATTCTGTTACCCACCATAATCTATAGGCCTCTGTCGTTCCTGCGTCCATTACCCTGCGATCGGCTGCTACTTCTTCAGGACCTTCTGGAGGTGTTGGCTGGGGAGGTGAGAATACTGCCTCTGCGTCGATCCTCATATATGGTCTATAAGCCTGCGGTATGTCCTGCACAAATCCAAATTGTCACCGCACGTGATCTATAGGAATCCTCTCATATTCAACCTGGCCTGTTGCCCCGCGATCCACCTCAATCGTTCTACACCCCTCAACTCCTCAGCTATGTTCTCTGTTACCATATAGTTCCCGTAAGGCCTCCAATAGATATCCGCAACCGTCACCCTCTCCCATACCTTCCTATAATACTCAATGTCACCCGTCACGGCCTGAGATCTTTCCTCTTGTTCTGTCTGGACCCATCGTCTGAATCCTAACCTTTGTACTCCGGTCTCTCCTGCCTGGATGGGTCGGCCTATTGGTCGCACACAAACAATGTGCTCATAGGCCCAACAGTGTAATACGTATAAACAATCCAGTGTCGTTCTGTGATTTCGCCTACAAGCCCATAACCCCTATATAGCTCCGCCAAATTGCAGGTGCCCATGTAAAGTCACGTTCCTTTCTATCATCTCCCAAATAACACACATCAATGCCTTTGGAAATCTTCCCCGTCCGCCCCTCAGTAACGCATAATACCCTACCGCTATCATTAATGTCCTGCTAACCTTGTCTCCTCAGGGTGTGCTGCATACATTACCCCATATGGGAATGTCAAACCTCTCTGTGTCAGATCTCGTGCGTATGGACCAAATATTGCTGTCATCGCTCCCCGTGCTGCGCTAGGTAATGCCTGATATACTGGTTTTCCTGTAATTGGGAGTCTCAAAATAGTGGAAAACTCTTCCATGTTAATGTACCATTTCCCCTAGTTGTCAGGATAGAAGGATTTGTCTCGGGATTCCCATCTCTCAATTCAACGACTGTTGTTGTAAATAGCATGGTTAAGGGTGATTACGTGCTGATATAACGGTGACTTCCACTTTTAACCCCAAACGATTTATTAATGTACATTCAGCTGGTGTTACATCCACTCGGCATTCGTGAACAACAGTGCTGGTACACTATCATCATCATTAACCCTGACGCTGCATGCATACATCCAAAATAACAAAAACCACAATTCCTCCAATCCCCGGTTTTTTTTTTTCTCCAAATTCTGGAAAATCCCTACAGCAACCCGATCGTTTACACTAACCGGGTACCGTGTTGAGTAAACCACCCAAAGGCCTCACCCTACCCTACCAATTTGGACAGACCACAAGGCACTCATACCACCTATTCGGACCGACCCCAAGGCTCTACTCAACCTACTATTCGGCCCGACCCAAGGCCTCAACCTACCTATTTGGCACGACCCAAGGCCTCACCCCTATTTGATAATGTTGTGGAGTGTCAGATGACGAATCCATCCCTCACTTACCTTGCAAGGATGATTTTTATATTCAAGAGCCTTACCATCTGAAAACCCAAAACCAATGCTGAACGAATCTACAATTAGAAATCAAATCCCCAGGAAGGGGATCCTCAAATGGTGAAGATCGGACAATCCCGCAAACGCATCAGAACAAGTCGCCTTTACTACTTTCCTCCATGCTGTAACCAAGCTTTCGCTTGGTCCTACGCTGACATGCCAGGAAGTGATCCTACCATTGCATCATAAATCATCTAAACCCCACTTCAAAACCAGTTCAAACAAAAAACTGAGGAAAAATACATCCCGCATTGCCCTCTTGTCGAAGAGAGCTTCAAAGGACTTCTTTGTGTTCCTTCCATCTTTCCTATTGACTATCCTCAATGGATTTCTACCTCATACCTGTCACTAAAGCGACGAGGGGGACTCGGATATGCCACAGATTTGCAGGATCTTAACTAGTTTGCCCTAAGGATGACTCCCTACCAGCAGTGACCCAACTTGTTGATCTCACTGCAGGCATGGGGAGATGACTCTATCTCATGGATGGATTTTTCAGGATACAACCAAATTTTGGTTGCCCCATGACATATCAAACAACACGCTTATAACTCCGTGGGGACCTTAGGTTACTGTGGTAATGCATTGGCCTAAGAATGCTGGTGCGACCTATCAACGGGCTTATGACCTACATTTCATGACATATGCACATATCTTGAAGATACGTCGCGATCTTCTTGGCAAGTCTAACACGCAGTGAAACATCTCGATGTTTTAACTTATTTTTGACAGCTTACTACAATATTCTATCCGTCTTCAACAAAAATGTGTCTTGGTCGTCCTTCGGGAAAACTTCTGCTGATCATCGTTTGCGTGGCAGTGGGTCGACCATCTAAATCAAAGCTACTGTCTCGAAAATGCCCACACCGACCAATCGGCAAACAATATTACGTAATTTACAAGAAGCTCCAATCTATCCGACGTTTCTCTCCAACTCTCGGATCGATGTCAACCTTTCATCACTCCTTTTAAGAAGGACAGTGATTTTCATGGAGCCAAGAGGCAACCAAGCCTTTGAGGCCTCTAAAACTTATCTCTAAGCCACCCGTGCTGATACACCTCAAGACGACAGCCCTCTACCTTTACATTTCCGACACGGACACGTTGTAGGGCCATGCTTGCACTTAGTGAATCTGAGAATCGAGAACAAGCCGTTTATTATATAAGTGTAATTTGGTGGACTATGAGACTAGGTATACATATGTAGAAAAGTTGTGCCTAGCCTTTCTTATCATTGTGGCTACCAAACTCGACACTACTTTGAATCACATTAAACTTTCATCATCACCAACAACGGACCCCATCAAGTTACATGTATGCCAAAACATTCAGCTAAAACCAACGCATCGCCCCAATGGCTCATGACTCCTCATCGTACCTCGACCTTGTGAGTTCGTCTCACCAAAAATCAATAAAAGGAAAAACCATCGCAGACAACCTTGCCGAAGCCCCTTACTGGAGAACAATTACCAATTTTAATTCCCCGACGAACTCATCGCCACTTTCATCAAGGAGGAGTCATATCAATGACTTTTTTCAAGGATCCAAATGCCAACGCGGTGGAGGAGCTGGCGTTGTTCTTCTTCCTCTTGACGCCGAACTATGCCTGCTTTCATTCTGAATGAGTCCTTGCACTAATAATACAGCGGAATACGAGGACTTGTTCGGGTCTCCAGGTTGCGCCTGCATATTAGTATCAAATCTATCAATATTTGTGGCGACTCTCAATTGTTGGTCAATCAAGTTATGGGCATATACCAAGCAAAAATGAGGAACGTCAAAATCAAACACTACGTGGATTCGCTACTAGCCTATTTACGCACTATTCACCAAACCCTTCAACGCTCTCTACTAACAAATTTGCGGATACGATGGCTGCTTAGCCTCTCAAATTCCAGCTCATCAAATGACTCTGACATTTTCATCGTGGTACCCAACAAATTTTTTCCCCATCCTAACTCAACCCGGTTGGTAGTTTGTTGATAAATATGTGTATGCTGCTTAACTTGCAGGATACTGGTATCACAATTCCATGACTACCTTAAACCTCTGTTCTCCCTTTTACGTACTAGTCCTGGTAAACGTGCTTTTCGTAAACAAAGTTTAGTTATGAGTATGGGGGGACTCCTTTATAAACGTGGAGTTAATGGCATCTCTTCGATGTATAACCGGTAGGAGATCACCAATGACCATCCAACAAGTCCATGACTGGTATTGTGTGGTGGAAATTTTAGGGGCCTTGCAGTGGCCAAACAAATCCTTCGCCTGGTCTATTTATTGCCTACTCTCAATAACGAATGCTACCCTATTGTTAAGCTTGGGTTTATGTGTCAACAAACATGCCAACCTTAACATATCCTAGCCACCCGCTCCAGTCGTCGCTCGATATCTTTGGCCCTTCTACAATGGGGTCTAGACTTATTGGTGAGATTCACCATTCCTCTCACAACGTCACCGATGGATTTCACAGCCAACTGAATATTACACAAAAATGGGGGGGAGACTATTCCACTCATTTCAACTAAAAGAAAAAATTGTCGAATTCATAACCATCACATTATCTGTCCATTTTGGTATCTCATCGCCCTTAATAACAGATAATGGTAAATATTTTAAAAACAAGTTGTTACAAGACCTTTGTGACAACTTTGGTATCAAACTTAGTTTCTCATCGCCTTACTAATCCGAGGCCACTGGTCAGGCTGAATCTTCTAAAAAACCCTACAAAAATCCCATGAACATGTTGTCAATGAATTCCGAGAAGAAATTGGCACGACACATTCCCTTGCCTTGGGTATCGTACTAGCATCGCTACCTCTTACTAATGACACACCTTTTCTGGTATACGAGTACCGAGGCTGTTTTTTGCTCTCGAAAGGCAAATACCCTCCCTTAGACTATCTCTCAGGATATTCTCACCAACGATGATTCGCAAAGAGCGGTTAGACCAATTTGGAAGCTCCTTGGACGAAAGTGTCTTACACTCTTGATCACCTTCAATCTATCAAAACCATCAAATGCTTATGATAGCGACTCATGGAGAGTACCTTTAAGGTTGGTGATTTGTCCTCAAAGAGAATCAGCATGTCACCAAACTCGAAAAGGCAAAACGTGGAAAATTGGCTCCAATTGATTGGGCCTTACATAATCATCAACATAGGGATCAGGCGCTTATCGTTTAGCTTCGCTTAATGGTAAGACCTGAGCATGAAACCCCTAATGCCTTGCATCTTCGACAATTCTAATATGATTTCAAGTAGTGTTATATCACTCTTATTACCTGCTGCTCATCCTTGAGTCACCTACCACAACATGCACTTCATTTCCTACACCTCATAAATAAAAATCAGCTCACTAGTTTGCGATTTCAACCTCCACCTAAACGATGCCTTCCCCTTTTTTTGTATAGTCCATGACCTTCAAAGTATTTAAAATAAGCCGTATTATTATGGGATTCTTGACGTCAAAACTTCCTACAACTAGATGCTATCACGCCAAAAGAACATCTAGCTATCTAAATTATATATAGATGTTCCCCGAAGAGACAGCGATATGCAAAATTATTGCATGCTATTCTATTAGACTGCTCCCACGAAGGACCGCATGCACTAAAAATCTATTGTACTATTAAATAGAATTACTCCCTGAAGGATAGCCATACACATTCAGCCTTTATCAGAAGCTTCTCGCATGCTCAGTACGTTGAAGACCCAAGAATAGCACAATCAATAGCCATGCCTAGGGACTTCCGGCACGATCAGTATATTATTCAGTAAATAAAGCCTCATTCAAAAAGAACTTTGTGGGTCAGGGACTTGTCTATTTAGGGTAGGTTCTCTTCATCCAAAAACACCACTTGGTAATAAGTTCTCTGTACTCAGCTATATATCACCTCACCTCACCATTTGTTTCAACTCAAGGGACGTAACGTTCACTCGATATATTTGATATGCAAACTCTTTTCACCTGGATTCTCGTCTAGGCCACGGTACCTAGGGCTTCAAGCTGTGTCTACATTTGTGGTTGTTTCGCATCGTTTCACCTAAGGACACTCTTTCCACTTTGCCTAGCATCGGATGTGTGTTGATCATTAATAGGACATGGTCCCTACATTGGAGGCTAACTTGCTTCCCTTATACTTTTAAACATCACCAATTCATTTCGACAACAAACAAAACCTTACCTACCAATATTAATATCATATTCTTACAAACAACCAATTGCCTCTAAACCGTACCAAACTGCCGAATTCGCCTCTCCTGATCCCTAAGGAGAAATACATCGTCTGAGGCCCTCCTTTCTGGTGCAAAGGGCTAGTAGGCAGCACTTCGAAGACATGGGGTCTCCCAAGGTTTATCTCGACCATCCCCATACCATAACCTATCATGTGTGGTAAATATAAATATTTTTTGTGTATTTCTATTTAATCACATTCCTCTTTATCCTTTTTTCAAAACACCAAAAGTCAAAATGAAAAACATTCTTAGTATTATAACTCAAATCATCATACATATCTAGTTTTATTTAGATGTTAAACAAAATACATCTTCTCTATCATCGACGCCCAGGTCGGGGTACCTATTCTATTCTCTTATACCTTGCTAACATTTATTTAGACCCTCACGCCTCATACCGAACTACGGTGATGATCGTGATCATAGACCCCACCTCTCGCCAGGCCTCTCTGTCCTCAATGGTACCACGGTATTGGTACCACCCACTGATCTGCCAATCTCTCCTGTAACATATGAATACGCCCTCTCGCATGGAGGACTCCAGCCTATAGTCTCTCTGCCCTGTGACTCCGCAACCACTAACAATCCTCTTGTCTCATTCACCTGCGTTTGGAGCTGCTGAACCAAACGTTGCAGACGATCCCTCTCTGCTGTAATCACCTGCTATGTCAGGACGATCACGTACACCTCACCAATTTGTTACCCACCATAATCTATAGGCCTCTGTCGTCTCCTGCGTCCATTACCCTGCGATCGGATGCTACTTCTTCAGGACCTTCTGGATGGTTTCTGGCTGGGGAGGTGAGAATACTGCCCTCTGCGTCGATCCTCATATATGGTCTATAAGCCTGCGGTATGTCCTGCACAAATCCAAATTGTCACCGCACGTGTGATCTATAGGAATCCTCTCATATTCACCTGGGCCTGGCCCCCGCGATCCACCTCAATCGTTCCCTACACCCCCTCAACTCCTCAGCTATGTCTCTGTTACCATATAGTTCCAGTAAGGCCTCCAATAGATATCCGCAACCGTCACCCTTCTCCCATTACCTTCCTATAATACTCAATGTCACCCGTCACGGCCTGAGATCTTTCCTCTTGTTCTGTCTGGACCCATCGTCTGAATCCTAACCTTTGTACTCCGGTCTCTCCTGCCTGGATGGGTCGGCCTATTGGCGCACACAAACAATGTGCTCATAGGCCAACAGTGTAATAAGTATAAACAATCCAGTGTCGTTCTGTGATTTCGCCCTACAAGCCCATAAACCCCTATATAGCTTCCGCAAATATGCAGGTGCCCATGTAAACGTCACGTTCCTTTCTATCATCTCCCAAATAACACACCTCAATGCCTTTGAAATCTTCCCCCTTCCGCCTCCTCAGTAACGCATAATACCCTACGCTATCATTAATGTCACTGCTAACCTTGTCTCCTCAGGGTGTGCTGCATTACATTACCCATATGGGAATGTCAAACCTCTCTGTGTCAGATCTCGTGCGTATGGACCAAATATTGCTGTCATCGCTCCCCGTGCTGCGCTAGGTAATGCCTGATATACTGGTTTTCCTGTAATTGGGAGTCTCAAAATATGGAACACATCTTCCAATGTTATGTCATTTCCCCTGTTGCAGAGTAGAAGGTATTTGTCCGGGATTCCATCTCTCAATCAACGCCTGTACATAGCATGGTTACGTGTGATTCGTGAATAAAGCGGATTCCACTTAACCACAAAAGATTATTCATGGCCATTCAGCTGGTGTGACATGGCCACTGGATTCGTGAAAACAAGGGCTGGTACACTATATTCATCCTTAACCATGCACTTGAAGAATACATCCAAATAAAAAAAACTAATTCAAATTCCTACCCAATCCCCACGGGCGTTTTTTCTCCAAATTCTGGAAATCTACGCACCCAGAATCGTTTACACTAAACGTTAGTGGTATGCCGGTTGCGTAATACCACCCAAGGCCCTCACCCTACCCAATTTGGCCCGACCCAAGGCCTAACTACCTACTAGGGCCGACCCAAGGCCTCACATACCTTATCTCGGCCCGACCCAAGGCCTCAGCCACCTATTGGGCCCGACCCAAGGCCTCACCTACCCATTCGCCACCGACCCCAGGCTTTCACCCTACATATTCGGCCCGAACCAAGGCCTCAACCTACTTATTCGGCCCGACCCAAGGCCTAACCTACCTATTTCGGCCACGACCAAAGGCCTCAACAACCTATTCGGCCGACAAGGAATCAACCTACCTATTTGGCCCGACCCAAGGCATCGACTACCTAATTCGGCCCGACTCCAAAGGCCTCAACATACCATTGGCCTGACCCAAGGCCTCGCCCTACCATGTGGCCTAACCCAAGGCCTCAACCTACCTATTCGCCCGAAAAAACCAAGCCGCATCAACCTACCATTTGGCCCGACCCAAGGCCTCAACCTACCTATTGGCCGACCAAGCCTCAACCTACCCGGCCTGACCAAAGGCCTATCAACCTACCCAATGGCCCGATCCCAAGGCCTCACCCTACCATCAGACCCGAACCACAAAGCATCACCCCCTCACCCTACCATCCGACCAGACCAAAGCCGCCAACCCAACAACTTGGCCTGACCCAAGGCGCACTCAGACATCCGGCCTGACAAGGCTGTAACCTAGAAACTTTGCCCGGACCACGGGCCGTATCACTTCAAGAGCAATACCCACAATCAAGTGTTATTTATATCATCCGGATACTTTATCCATCAAGCTCACCTGTTCGTGTTTTAGCATTGATTAGGGTCCATGACTTGATCTGTCGACCAACTTGCCTAGACCTAGACCTTGACGTTGTTTATCTTAACCCAACCAACCATTTGGTACTGACGAACATGCCTAAATGTCCCCCTATTACTTACCTGTTATATACCTGGAGCTATTCATGCCTTGGATACCAGGATTATATCACCCTTGTTTAGATTAAAACTATCGACCTTTGCCTATGCACTACTGGTTTGCTCGTCAAAGCAGGGAACTAGTTGTACTATTGATTTAATATGCGTATGCTTCCTTAGACCTACCCCACCATTCTTACCATCCCCGTTAACCATTACCCTTTATCAACCCTATCCCTGATTTCCAATTCACTCAATCTGTTGATAGATTTGAGGGGGATTACCTATACCCTTAACAGGGAAAACCACTTCATATTATTGTCCGTGCAGCTTTACAACAAACAAGCTACCGACATAAGGGGCTAATGTAGACACCCAAATTTGTGTCTTACGACCCCTTGTGACCCGCATCTCATCTCGCAACTTAACCTCATATCACCTAAACCTTACACCATTATTTTATTAATTACCTTGTAATTATTTAAATCCACATCACCTTACTTACCTTGCCACCTCATTTTGCCACCTCATCATGACCTAGCCCCTAACCCTAAACCTAACCTAATTAAGACCTATAACTTGGTCTAGACCTCACATCCATAACTAATGCCTCCTTACTCGCACCAAAACCAACCTTCTAGCCACTTGACCACGCCCGCCAACTGATCTCTCAGGAGAAAAGCAGGAAGGTGGGCTATTTTTACTAAAAATAGCCTACCTATTTTTTCGTAATCGATTGCCGGTTCCTACTCGACCGCCATCGGTTGACGCAAACCGCACAAGGTTCCTTGTAAATGGGCTCCTAAACAAAAAAAAAGGATCAGAATTGATTTTTGGATCAAGTTGAAATGTTTTGAATCAAAGAGGTCATTGGGAGCGAAAAACGAGGTCAGACCTTCACTTGACCGAGCAAGGAAGAGGTGGAAATACCAGAAGTATTACAGCAAGGTGGAGATCAGCCTTGCATCTGTGTCAAAACAGTAGTCACATCGCAGTCCTCTGTTATAACATTCTGATGCTTTTGAATTACAGTCCTCATAAATCCATCCCTGAATCGAATACCAGCATGATATTACCTCTACGATCCCATTATCTACCTCTCATCACCGTATTTCCTGAATACCACCTATATACAGCATTACAAACAACGCAATCTTACCCCATATAAGCGATAACCTACAGATCCTAGAACACCCACCGGCGTATCGATTACGGGAACCGGCATCGGTTCCTCTGATCAAAACCAGAAAACCATCCTTTCCCCTACCCAGTCAACGAAGCAACTTAATTGATATTTTACAGTCTTTTGTGTTAATTCATAGTAGCAGGGAAACTAACCACCTTCGAAAGGAAGTTTTATATTTCTTGGGCCCAAGGCAGTTCTCCTCATTTATTGTCTAATCAAAATCTTGTGGTCTTGTGTTCTTATTTTGCAGGGTAGTCCTTCCAAGACAAAAGGAGTTCTTCGCATCAGCCTGATCTTTCTCTACGGTACAACGCACACCATCTCGACATTCTACAAGTATTCCTCCTAGCCCCTAACCTTATCTGTTTCTAAAAGGAACGAAACAATTCCGAGTGAAACAGGAGGAAGACATGAGAAAAATTTATGTACGCACCATTCGGGACCTGAAAGTACTTGAGCCATCAAAGGAAGGAATCCCCTCAGTGGGAAGATGCACAGTCTATCAGTGATACTACAAGTATTTCTTATGAAAATTGGGAACATGACACCTATGATATGGGTTGGCACAAAGTAAGAAATGCATTTGTGCAGTTGAAGCAAGCCTTGATGTATTCAAAGGATAGGTAACAACCTTGTACCCTCGGTACACTAGAGAAGGAGATCCTATAGTATTCTTGCATGCCATAGAGGATCAATGGAAAATCAAGTGGAAAGAAGGAATATGTTAGTATATACCTTGCGTGGAACAGCAATGCACTGGTGGATGCTCCATAGGGATAATCTTATGGAATGAAAATGAAGTCAAGATTAATCTAACCAATCAGTTCGTCAAGAGCCATGTGCCTACAACAATATGCATGTATCATGATAATCAAACTATTCAGCACCACGTTCAGTAGTGTAAGAGATTCAAGATAGAGGGGAAAATAAGTTTTACCACCTTCACTTTGGGTACATAAGATTTATACACTTTACAAGGTTGTGCACGAGCCTCGTATGTTTATGTAGAGCTGCATAGGGAGACTTAGAAATTGGCAAGACTTGATTATAGGAATGACCCATACTTTTGACTATTCCTCTACTAAACCTTTGGTGGAAGAGGCGTTAAATTAAAGTTATAAAGCATTAATTATGGGAGATGTTCAAAGGCTACGAACTATTCAAAAAAAAATAGGAGTAGAATTAGAAGAACATTTTGGATAAGTAGAAGAGACAAATGCACCCTCCTAAGCACGCTTGTGTGAGAAAGAAAAAATAAATATGGTCTACATGTCGCATGATTGGATATAGATCAGCAGAAGGTACACCGAAGTGTTAGATAGTGCAGATAAGAATGAGTATCCTAGCATCAACCTATGAAAGACAAGAAAGTGAACATTTGCATGGGTTGCTAAACCTAAGGAGGAAATAATTTGGGTATTATTGGACTGAATTCTGAAGTGGAAAAGTAATGAGTTACTACAGGATTTCATGACTTATTTCCTAGGGGGCTACATGATTTAAAAGGATCATGATTCATTAGGAGAGATGAATATTGAGCTAAAGGAAGGAGTGCACTTGGTCAGGAAGAGACCTTCTAGGATGAACCTAACCTACAGTAAAATTAAGGAAGAAATTGCCAAAAGTTAAAACATGGAATCATCAAGTCCCAAGAGGAATTAGAGGGCGTTAGCCCTATGGTGATCAGTATACATAAATATGGTTAGATTCGGATTTGTGTGGATTATAGGAACTGAATGTTGCAGTGTGTGATTGATCCTTTTCCACACCTTCACAGAGGAAATATTAGAAGGCGTTGTTAGGGCACAAAGTTATATTTTACATATGATTATCAGGGTATCATAGGCTAGATTACTGAGAGGTCAAGATAAGATGACTTCACCATGAAATGGGAAATTTTTAAATAAAATGTGACACATTCATTGAAAAAAAACGTGCCGGTTGTATTTTGCACATTTAGTTGTCTTTTTAAGCATTCCAATATTTTATTCACAACTTCTCACAGGTTTACTTGGTGATGGCTGGTTCTGGGCTTGTAAAGTCTTTGTGACAATTTGCCACTTCATTATTGAAATATTAGATAGTTAAACCTCTCTTTAAACATCAAGAAGTGCATGTTGCAAACACCTTTGGAACTTGTTAGGCACACTCAGACATCCGGCCTGACAAGGCGTTAACCTAGCAACTTGGCCCGACCCACGGCCGTATCACTTCAATACCATACCCACAATCAACGTTTTATTTTATCCATCCATCCTGTACCTTTTATTCCATCAAGCTCACCTGTTCGTGTTTTAGCATGATTAGGGTCCATGACTTGATCTGTCGACCAACTTTGCCTAGACCTAGACCTTGACGTTTATCTCAACCAAACCAACCATTTGGTACTGCCGAACATGCCTAAATGTTCCTATACCTACTGTTATATACCCTGGAGCTACTTCCTATGCCTTGGATACCAGGATTATATCACCCTTGTTTAGATAAATATCGACCTTTGCCTATGCACTACTGGTTTGCTCGTCAAATCATGTACCCTAGTCGTACTATTGCATTTTACTATGCGTCTGCTTCCTTAGACCTACCCCACCATCTTACCATCCCCTTTACCCCATTTACCCTTTATCAACCCTATCCCTGATTTCCCATTCACTCAATCTGTGATAGATTTGAGGGGGATTACCTATACCCTTAACAGGGGAAACCACTTCATATTATTGTCCGTGCAGCTTTACAAAACAAGCTACACGACAATAAGGGGCTAATGTAGACACCAAATTTGTGTCTTACGACCCCTTGTGACCCGCATCTCATCTCGCAACTTAACCTCATCACCTAAACCTTACACAATTATTTATTAATTACCTTGTAATTGATAAATCCACATCACCTTACCTGCCACCTCATTTTGCCACCTCATCATGACCTAGCCCTAACCCTAAACTAACCTAATTAAGACCTATAACTTGGTCTAGACTCACATCCATAACTAATGCCTCCTTACTCGCACCCAAAACCAACCTTCTAGCCACTTGACCAAGCCCGCAACTGATCTCTCAGGAGAAAAGCAGGGAAGGTGGGCTATTTTACTAAAAATAGCCTACTTTTTCGTAATCGATGCCGGTTCCTACTCGACCGCCATCGGTTACGCAACCGCCATCGGTTCCCTGTAAATGGGCTCCCTAAACAAAAAAAAAAGGATCAGAATTTGATTTTTGGATCAAGTTGAATGATTTTTGAATCAACAGAGGTCATTGGGAGCGAAAAACAGAGTCCAGACCTTCACTTGACCGAGCAGAGACGAGTGGAAATACCAGAAGTATTTACAGCAAAGGAGATCAGCTTGCATCTTTGTCAAAACCAGTAAGTCACATCTCGCATGTCCTCTGTTATAACATTTCTTATGCCTTTTGAATTACAGTCCTCATAAATCCATCCCTGAATCGACTACCCAGCATGCATATTACCTCTAACTATCATTCATCTACCTCTCATCACCTTATTTCCTGATACCACCTATATACAGCCTTACAAACAACGCAACTACCCCATAAAGCGACTAACCTACAGATCCTAGAACCCACCGGTATCGATTATCGGTAACCGGCATCGGTTCCTCTGATCAAAACCAGAAAACCATCCTTTCCCCTACCCAGTTCAACGAAGCAACTTAATTGATATTTTACAGTCTTTTGTGTTAATTCATATTAGCAGGGAAACTAACCACCTTCGAAAGGAAGTTTTATATTTCTTGGGCCCAAGGCAGTTTCCTCATTTATTGTCTAATCAAAATCTTGTGGTCTTGTGTTCTTATTTGCAGGTAGTCCTTCCAAGACAAAAAGGAGTTCTTCGCAATCAGCCTGATCTTTCTCTACGGTACACGCACACCATCTCGACATTCTACAAGTATTCCTCCTAGCCCCTAACCTTATCTGTTTCTAAAAGGAACGAAACAATTCCGAGTGAAACAGAGGAAGACATGAGAAAAATTTATGTACGCACCATTCGGGACCTGAAAGTACTTGAGCCATCAAAGGAAGGAATCCTCCAGTGGGAAGATGCACAGTCTATCAGTGATACTACAAGTATTTCTTATGAAAATTGGGAACATGACACCTATGATATGGTTTGGCACAAAGTAAGAAATGCATTTGTGCAGTGAAGCAAGCCTTGATGTATTCAAAGGATAGGTAACAACCTTGTACCTCGGTACACTAGAGAAGGAGATCCTATAGTATTCTTGCATGCCATAGAGGATCAATGGAAAAATCAAGTGGAAAGAAGGAATATGTTAGTATATACCTTGCGTGGAACAGCAATGCACTGGTGGATGCCTCATAGGGATAATCTTATGGAATGAAATGAAGTCAAGATTAATCTAACCAATCAGTTCTTCAAGAGCCATGTGCCTACAACAATATGCATGTATCATGGTAATCAAGCTATTCAGCACCACGTTCAGTAGTGTAAGAGATTCAAGATAGAGGGGAAATAAGTTTTACCACCTTCACTTTGGGTACATAAGATTTATACCACTTTACAAGGTTGTGCACGAGCCTCGTATGTTTATGTAGAGCTGCATAGGGAGACTAGAAATTGGCAAGACTTGATTATAGGAATGACCCATACTTTTGACTAATTCTCTACTAAACCTTTGGTGGAAGAGGCGTTAAAGGTTATAAAGCACTTAATTATGGGAGATGGTTCAAAGGCTAAAGAACTCATTCAAAAAAAAATTAGTGAGGTAGAATTAGAAGAACATTTTGGATAAGTAGAAGAGACAAATGCCACACTACTTAAGCACGCTTGGTGTGAGAAAGAAAAAATAAATATGGTCTACATAGTCGATGATTGGATATAGATCATTCAGCAGGTACACACGAAGTGTTAGATAGTGCAGATAAGAATGAGTTATCCTATCATAAACCTATGAAGACCAAGAAAGTGAACATTGGCATGGGTGCTAAACCTAAGGAGGAAATAATTGGGTATTATTGGACTGATTCTGAAGTGGAAAAGATAATTGAGTTACTACAGGATTTTCATGACTTATTTCCTAGGGGCTACCATGATTTAAAAGGAATGCATGAGTCATTAGGAGAGATGAATATTGAGCTAAAGGAAGGAGTGCACTTGGTCAGGAAGAGACCTTATAGGATGAACCCTAACCTACACGTAAAATTTAAGGAAGAAATTGACAAAAAGTTAAAACATGGAATCATCAAGTCCCAAGAGGAATTAGAGGGCGTTAGCCCTATGGTGATCAGTATAAATAAATATGGTTAGATTAGGATTTGTGTGGATTATAGGGAACTGAATGTTGCATGTGTGATTGATCCTTTTCCTACACCTTTCACAGAGGAAATATTAGAAGGCGTTGTAGGGCACAAAGTTTATTATTTTACATATGGATTATCAGGGTATCATTAGGCTAGAATTACATGAGAGGATCAAGATAAGATGACTTTCACCACTGAATGGGAAATTTTTACATAAAATGTGACACCCTTTCATTTGAAAAACGTGCCTGTTGTATTTTTGCACATAGTTGTTTAAGCATTCCAATATTTTATTCACAACTTCCTCCAGGTTTACTTGGATGATTGGATGGTGTATGGGCTTGTTAAAGATCTTTGTGACAATTTGCACTTAATTATTGAAATATGTAGATAGTTAAACATCTCTTTAAACATCAAGAAGTGCATGTTTGCAACACCTTTTGGAACTTTGTTAGGGCACATCATCTACAAGGAAGGTTTGTTAGCGGATCCAACTAAGGTTGCAATTATTGTAGGTCTTGAAGAGCCTACCAGTTAGAGTGAGGTGTGTAAATTCTTCGGTGACACAGGGTATTTAAAAAATTTTATCAAAGGATATGCAAATATTTTTATACCCATAGAAGAATTATTAAAAGGAAGATGGACATTCTATTGGGGAGAATCGAAACAACACACATTTGAAGCATTAAAGGGAATACTTACAACAACGCCAATTCTACGTTTTTCCTTCATGGAACCAACCATTTTACGTACATGTGAACACCTCTGACACATCCATTGGCATGGTGTTATCTCAAATTGGAGAACGGTGTTATAGATCATCCTATTTTTTTTGCTAGTAGAAATTTGAATCCTCCAGAGCAGAATTATACAACAACAGAGCACAAAGCCTTGTCGATGATCTACATGTTGCATAAATTCAAAGAGTATTTTCTAGCAACACCTTTTGTATTTTATACTGATCACATGACATTAAAGTACTTGGTAAATAATCTTGTTTTACAAGGGTGCGTATGTTGATGGGTACTCTTATTTCTAGGTATTTGGTTTCACAATTGTAGTAAAACTAGGTAAAAGTAATTTTGGCCCAAACCACTTATCATGAATTCAGTCAAGGGAGAACACATAGACAATTGAAGATACAATTCCAGATGTACAGTTTTACAAGTTACATTGTGTGCCTTCAGAATTAGAGGATATTTCTATTCTTTTTACACAAGGGTATGGCACTTTAGAAGGAATGAAAGGATTGGAAAAGAAACAAATTGTAGTTCACATGGTACCCTTTATGTTGATTAGTGTATGACTTATATAAACTAGGATCGAGATGAAGTATTGTGCCAGTGTGTACTGGAGCATGAGCGCACATAGATATCATGGAAGAGGCCCATGGTGGTATTGTAGATGGGAATTATGTAGGTGATGCCACTGCACATGCATAAGATTTTACTCATTAGATTATGGTGGGAGACCCTGTACAAGGATTATAAAGAGTATTGTAAGGCATGTGATCACTGTCACCACCTTGGAAAACCTGGGCAAAGAGATGAAATGCCTTTGAGGCCTATATGCTAGTGCAGAGCCATTTGAGAAATGGGCTATAGAATTTGTAGGTCTTGTTTAACAAGCCCACATGTAGAACTACATTGCGCTATATCATCACTTTCATAGATTATCTTACATGGTGGGAAGAAGTAGCGCCTATAAACGATTGTGCAATAACCACAATAGTCAGGTTCTTATGGGAAAATGTTCTTACTAAGTATGGATGTCCGCTAATCATGAAAATTGATAGGGGCACAGCACTTTTTGAATGAGACAATCAGGATATTACTCGATGAATTTATGGTTACGCACCACAAGACCACACCCTATCATCCTTATGAAAATGGTACCTGCTAAGGCCTTTAAAAATATATTGAGCTAAACCTTGATAAAAAAATATGATGTTGGATAGGAAATATTGGGATGATAGAGTTTCTACTATGATTTAGGCATCATATGGAACAACCTACAACAGGGTGAATATGGCCACACCCTTTCAATTGGTGTTTTGGCATAGAAATAAGTTCTTCCTTTGGAATTCATGTTACGTTTTTTACGTGTTACATGTGCCGGAGGTCTAGCTGATGAGAAAAAATTACAAGAAAGAATTGATAGGTTAATACAGTTGGATGAGAGGTGCGACCATAGCATGTTGGAGTCATAAGCAAGAAATGGTCTAGATAAAAGGTATGGCATGATCTAGCACATTTGGGAAAAGAAGCTTGACGTTGGACAAATGGTCCTACTTTATGATCTCTACGTTTTTATGCCATGCAGAAAAGCTCAAGGTGCATTGCTTGGGACCGTATGTTATCACTCATATACTTGACTCATGTGCTATCCAGTTAGAGGTTCTTGATGGAATGGGGTTACTCGGTTATTTCAATGGGATTAGGCTGAAGCCCTACTATAAATAACACTTCTTGTTGTTTGTAATAAGGTAGTATTTCCATTTAGTATAGGTTTTCCTTTCTCTATTTCCTTTTCTATATATCCTTCTTCATCACTATGGTTTTTCAATTTAGTTTGGTGTTTTGTGTAATAAGCATGTTTGTGCACTGGAAGATAATTACAATTCGAATTATTTTTATGTGTAGAGGACTACACATACCATTGGTGTGGGGTGGTTGTTATTTGTTATTCACAACTAGGTATACATGGGAATAAATTATTACATGTGTTATTCAAGTATGGAAATGAAGTTGTTAAAAAGGAGATTTGCTCCCTAAAGAAGAACATAAATGGAAATGATATGAAGGAAAAATATAACGTGAGGTAAGTAATAGCCATGGAAACTACTAAGGAGAAGGCGCAATGGCAAGGTACTTGGTGCATGGAAGCGTGCATAGAAGAGAAGTTCTGTAGTCTAGAGGGTAGAAACACATGCTAGAAGGTTATAGCTAGGGTACGTGAAATTGTACCACGCGGAGATTCTCAGAAATTTATAAAAATGGTCAATTAATGAGATGATTGTTGGTAGCTGAAGGAGTAATAAATGCACTAACTTTTTTAAAATCTATATAAGTATGTGATGTAGGTTCATTTTTACATTTGCATAGTCACAAGTATTCAAGCAAGCTAAGTATAGCCGAGCCAAGCGAATCCTGTTGAGGCGTGGAGAGTTGTGAAACCAGACATGTGAAGAGCAGATTTGTGCATGAAAAAGGCTTGCATACCCATTGGTGAAGGGATTTCAGCGAAGTAGAAGCATTAAGAAGGAGATAGGTCATGTGGTTTCTAGCTAAGGCACATTATTTCGAGCCATAGGGTTTGATTTTTTTTTACATAGAAGAGAAAAATGCAAGATTTTTACGATGACACTGAAGAAAGCACCTGTGCAGCAGGTACATAAAGGAAAGAAAAAGGTGGAGGTTGAGATTGAAATTTCTCCCGAAAGTATTTTTTCAAAGATGCAGTACTCGGAAGGAGTAACAGTTGGACAAGATTGGGATTCTCACATCCACATATGTAAATTGAAGTTATTACAACTACCTGCATGACTGATAACAAGGGAGAGTTGGATGCATTGTTACTGAATAAGAATACCAAAAAGTTCACGGTGGAAGATATGCCATTGTATGACAACACTGCAGAGAAGATGCTTAAGTAGGTAGGAGTTTATAAACTATATGAGCTCCCATATTTTGGAAAATATGAACCTTTATATCGATGTCATTAAGAGTAGAGTCTATAAGGACTTCATCTATTTCACCAGATGAAGGGTTAGGCTCATAACAACCCTAATTGTGACATTAACAAGACTGAAGGGCACAAAGACAGAAATTGGTAGTGATCTGACTGATAAAGTCAGTGATTATAGCCACAAGCAAGAAGTTAGGGTATACCAAGGGTCCATGCTGAATGGACATTTACGAGATTGAGGAAGTACCCTATGGTGTAGGCAACTCAAACATCTGCTAACCAAGCTGAATGGTCAAGCGGGATGGTCATAGGTAAATAAAATTTGGATTACACATTACAAATAGAATGTCCCAGAGGGAGAAATCTATAACTTAGCGGGCTATGTTATAGAAACAATTGTTGAGGAAGTGCACGTGTAGGTGAAAAGATAAGTTTTGGTGCCATCCTCTTATCTCTTATTTTTGTAGAAATTGGAGTGCTCGATGGGCCAAAGAATTTTTTTTGGGAATACTCTCACTAAGAAGAAGTCACTTGTGCAGAAAGGTTCGAGAAATATTTATGTGAAGGATCAATGAGTGGCCCATTCAAGAAAATGGCATAAATGTGGTATGACCGACTTCGTGCACAATGTTTGAGGAAGAATGATGCACATTTTGAAGGAACTTACCTTTGGTTGTAGGCAAGGTAGTATAGTTCACGGTGTATCAACACTTCTACATTGCGCATTTTTCTATGAAGGATGGCACATGGAGTCCACGGTGCAAACTGCCATATGCCTTCACAATGTGACTACTTCCAAGCCTCAGTTCATAGGTTTTTCTAATGCACACTAGGCTAAAATTCAACACAGACAATGGTAAATTGTGACTACCACACCCTCAAAAAAACATATGGATATCTGAGTTCGGTCTGCCTATATTGAAGAGGATCATTTTAGATGTCATAAGTATGAAGCCAGTATGTTTAGCTATTGGGGATAATGGAGCTGCACTCACATATCTTTAGCTTAAGACTAGGCTAGAGAACAATAACTAGGTGGAGATGAATGGGTTCATGCTCCTAGGGACACCTGAGGGAAAGCACACAATGGAGAATGTACCTGATCCAAAGCCTACTGTGACTATATAGATCAGACGAGGAGGAAGAGGAACACAGAAGATAGTGGGGGATTGGATAATAGATGTCTGAGGAAAGCCCATAGATAAAGTGGAGAGTGAGTGCACAGATTTCTCCATCATAGGCACAAGATGAATAAGAGGAATGTAGATGTGGATGAATTCCCTGAAGATAGCTAATTTAAGAAGGTATTCAAAAGAACCAAAACCCAAGGTACGGGAACACCATAGCCAATAATAAGATCACCTAGAATCTATCCTCAGAAAGAGGCACCTGAGAATAAGAGAAGGAGAAATCTAAAGCTGGATGGGGAGGCATAGGATTTTG
Source organism: Taxus chinensis (assembly GCA_019776745.2). Classification (NCBI taxonomy): domain Eukaryota; kingdom Viridiplantae; phylum Streptophyta; class Pinopsida; order Cupressales; family Taxaceae; genus Taxus; species Taxus chinensis. Next base: position 233,857,437 of record CM034154.1, read on the forward strand.
TGGAGAGAACACCTAAGGATCCTAGTACAAAAATAGAAGATATGGACGGAGCTAAGAGATGAATAAATGAAGGATGAAGAGGAATGGGATGAAGGAAGCAGAAGAAACAGAGAAATAGAGCAACTCTAGCGATGCATGTTACTACTCAGGAAGGAGAAGGCCAGATAACTCCAAACCTTGGTGCTTAGGTTACTAAGGGGCCAAGAATGAAGAGAACAAGTGAAGAATATGTTTTGCCAAGTATGGGCTATGTCGAGGACATAAGAAAAATCATCCGTGCTTAGTTTCAGGAGCACAGTAGGTCTTAAGGAGTTGTATCTATGGGAGCTGGTGGATCCAGACATGGCCACCATGTACATAAGGAAAACATTATCCTATTCTATGTAGACCTATATTGACGAGTTAGATTTTCACACCTGCATGTGAGGAATCTTGTGTCTCAAGAAGAGTGAAGAAGGCACCCCAAAGAAGAAGCGTGATGGTAAAGCCTACTCTAATGTCTGATGAGTAGGTGAGAAATGCTTTGGTTAAGGTATCTATAGAGTGACGTAGAGGAACATTGATAAGGCTACCACCATTAAAGAACTTCTTGATGATAACAAGGAAAAGACAATAGAAATAATGCATTTAAAATGAGAAAAGGACCTAGAATATAAAAAGAATGAGGCCTTCATTAGCATGATAGAATAAATTGGTGATTACGTTCTGAAGGCAAGACCTCATCTTGATTACAAGGTACCTGAGAAGTTTCCTTTGGCCATGCATTATGTGTGCACTTTGGTTGATTTTGTGCTAAAAGATGGACCAATTCAAATGTCAGTGCCAAATGATCCTGAACAAGAAATAGAAAGAGCAAGGGCCTCCGTAGTTAGGAAAATTTCAAATTATAAGGCATTGCTCCAAAATCTGAAGGATGAACCAAAGAAATTTGTCCAAGCTTTGAATATTTGTACAACACCAGAAGTAGTGATAAGGATCAAAACTCTGGTTGAAGATAATGATTTTCTAAAGGCCATGAAAGATGAGATGATGAGATGCATAGAAATATTGGAACTTTTGAAACAAAAGCTCAAAGCCCTTGTAGAAGCCCAAGATCCACATAAGGAGAGAATAGATGAGATTGGGAAGCACATAGCACAAAAGATGGATCATCTAGAGGGACTGATGACTGTTATGGCCAATGTTGTCTAAGTATTATAGAATGAGAAGGAAAAGATTACTCAGGATGAATTGGAAGCCATTATCATAGAAATGCTATAGAAGAAAAGGATCATGCTGGATTACTGACAGACATTGGAGCATGAGATTAAAAAATAATATCTAGAATTGATCTTCTTGGTTGAAGAAGAATGTGTTACAGAGTAAGGGTCTATTCTTTTGTATAGTTATTCTTTACATTCATTCCATTCTTATTATTTATTCTTTAGGAACATCAGAAAGAATCCCCATTGTCGGGATGGAAATGTACTTTAGTTTGGGGTAATGTTGAGAAGACAATATTGTTCTAAGGAGAAGACACACACAAGATTTGCGCATGGGAACAAGGCGTATTTTAAGGCACAAAAGGATAGGAATGGAAATGCACGCCAGGATAGGCTGATTTAGGACTTAGCCATTTTCATGGATGTGCAATATTTTTGGAAAATAGTGTGCGGATCACATATTAGGATGGAGAATTTCGTGACACAAAAATTTTATTTTGGGAACAAGCATCTGATAAGTTTCATGCATGAGTTCAAGATAATAATTGGATTACTTCTTCCAATTAACTATAGGATGTCTATTATTAGTGCACTTTCTTATGTGCATGTAATAGTAAAGGTTCATGGCTATTATCAGCATACAACCTATTTCAGGAAGTGTGTAGGTGGTGAAGGATAGGTCCGTGAACTATGTAGTTAGAGAGAGATACTAAATAGTGAATTATTGTAGAGTTATGATGTTGGATCTAATGTCCGCATAACCTATGGTGATGCCTTATAATGTAAGAAGCTTCTATGTAATTCGGTGTTTAAAATAATGGAGTATATTGGATGGATAATGGTTTTAAACATGACTAAACTAGTTCTTGCATGGTTAATCTTATTATAGCTATTGTTTAATTCATGACTCCCTAATATATAGATATGGAATATGCTCCAAGGAATATTTATGCTCATTTATGGTTCTAAATATGATGTATCTTCATTACACTAACATATTCTACAAGAAACTATAAAGAGGGGCTTGGTACCTTTGCGTGCTTCAGGTGAGTGCTCTGCTCAGGCTGGGTGATGTGCCAGTGCGCCTGAGTTTTTCTGAGTTTTCTATAGTAGTTTATATGATGCATGAGGAAGAAATAGAAACAGTGGTTTATTAAATTGATCGTGGACCCTCAAGTGCACTTGATGGTGGAATAAAAGAAGAATCTTGGAATATAAAATAGGTAGATATTTCTTTTCTTAGAGTATTTGTCTTAGAAGCTTTTGTGCATATTGATAAGGAAAATAGAAAGAAATTGGATGCTAAATCCAAAACATGTACTTTCATTGGTTATGGCTCTAGTAATTTCATATTATGTTTTTGGGATTTAGAAGGTTCTAAGATAATTACAAGTTGTGACATTTATAAGAATGATAAGAGAATGTACATGGATTAAGTTTTGGTACCCAAAGGTGAACTGGTGGAGAAGTTTGTGGATGAAAATCAACTCTCAGATTTTAAATTAACACCTACAGGTTTATATAGTAATCTGTATCAGTTTACCTCTTATTGGCATTAGTCCCGTATACTGGCATTAGTTATAGAAGAGATAAATCATTGTTGGTTAGCCAAATTGGCATCGATAGAGGGTGACCAAAATTGGTCACTGTCAAAAGTAGATAAAAATATACATGATGAGTAGATTGAGCCTCTAGCACCCCAAATCTCAGTGAGAAGGTCACAAAGGGTGGTTAGACCTCTAAAAATATTTTCACCTTCCTTATTTTATTTATTATTGAATGATGAGGGTGATCTATAAATCTTGGAAGAAGAAATGCAAGATAAAGCCCACAAATAGTGGGAGCATGACAAGAAGAGGAGATGGATTCCTTAGAATAGATTCAGACATGGAATTTGGTTAAGTTGTTAGCAAGTAAAAGAGCATTGTAGAACAAGTGGGTTTCTATGACCAAGGAAGAATATGGTGGATAGATGAAAGACAAGGCTTGTAGTAAAGGGATTTTCACATAAATCAGGTATTGACTTTGGTCAAATATTTTCTCTTGTTGTTAATATGACTTCTATTTGTATTGTATTGACTTTAATTATAGTAGAGGATTTGCATTTAGATAAACTTGATGTCAAGATGAAATTTATTCATGTTGATTTAGAAGAAGAGATTTACATGAATTAGTTGTTTGGTTATGAAGTCAAGGGTAAGGAGAAATTTGTGTGCAGATTGAAAAAGAGCCCATATGGGTTCAAGTAGGATCCAAGACAATGGTATATGAGGTTTGATAGTTTCATGCATGAGCATGGTTATTTTATATTTTAATCTAACCATTTTTTTCATTTCAAGATGCTTAGAAATGGGAGATATATTATTTTGTTATTGTATGTGGATGATATGCTTATTACAGGATCTAGTAAGTAGGACATTGGTGAGCTTAAAGAAAAGTTATCTCAAAAATTTATAATGAAGGATTTTGGAGCTGCAAAGAGAATCCTTGGCATGAAAACTCACAGAGACAAAAAGAACGGGAAGTTGTATTTATCTCAGGAGCACTATATCAATAAGGTGTTTGAAATATTTAATTTCAGAACTCAAAACTAGTAAGTACACCTATGGTTGGACACTTACAATTTATCAAAGGTCATTTTCCTACATCACATGAGGAGGTTGAGTACATGGCACGAGTTTTGTATGCTTCAAAAATTGGAAGCTTTATGTATGCTATTGTTTGTATCAAACCAAAAATTTCACAAGAAGTGGGATTTGTGAGCATATTTATGGTTAATCCAAGTATAGAGCATTGGAAATTAGTCCAATGAATTCTCAATTATTTGAGAGGGACATCTGACATGTAGTTACTCTATGGAGGGCCAGATAATTATTTACGTGGCTATGTGGATTCAGACATTGCTAGTGATTCGGATGGTAGGAGGAACACCACTAGATATGTTTTCATAGTAGGTGGCATGACAGTTAGCTGTATTTCTAGATTGTAGTAGGTTGTGGCCCTGTCTACTACAGAGGTTGATTGTGTTATAGCTATAGAAGCTAGGAAGGAGATTATATGGATTAGCAGGTTCAAGGAAGAGTTGAGGAAGGAACAAGAGGATTACAAATTGTATAGTGATATTCAAACTACAATTCATTTGGCAAAGACCTAAACATGTTTTTCTAGAAGGAAACACATTCAATTGAGATATCACTCCATACAATAGGTATTAAAGGATGGGAAGTTGAAGTTAGAGACAATTAATACAAAGGAGAACCCTACAGATATGATAAAGAAGCCATTGGAAAAGGAGAATTTGGAGCTACACTCCACTTTTTTGGTCTTTGAGTTTGATACTTGAGGAGGGGGAAACAGGACAAGGAAAAGATCAGAGGATGGAGTTATATAGTATAATGCAACAATTTTTCTCCAAGTGGGAGATTGTTGAATTGTGGAGCTTAATTACTTCACTAGCATGTTTTTAAAGACTTTCTAGAATACACAGTAACTGACATCAATTGATGAACCAACGTCAGTCACCCATGAAATGATATCTATTATAAAATAAGGAACCGATGTTGGTTAAGGATAATTGGTATCAGTTACATGTGCCTGACTTCTATTATTAATTTTTTGGAATCATATCTATCTTTAGTTGTAAAGTGAATCTAATGGTTGTAATTACATAGCTAAATTTCCCTAAGATTATAGATGTATATATAAGCATAAATCTAGGGTTTAGAAGAGAGAATTCATTGATAACTAAGATAATTTTCCTTTAGAGAGAAAGAGATAAATTTGTAGAGAAGAAAGTATATGACACCCAAGAAGGTTTGGAAGATTGAAAATCTTCATTGGATTTCCTCTGTGATGATAAATTGATTGTTTCTTAGTGGACGTAACCCATATTGGGTGAACCACATTAAATTATGTGTATTGTTTCTTCTTGTTTATTTCCATATTGATTTCTTATATTCTTAGATCTGATTAATACATCTGTACAACCGGTGTGCTAACCCCAACAATTTGACCTGTAGTGAATAGCTCTAAAACCAGATCACCAGATGATGTAACCTAACAAAGATAGTTTGACAAGGCCAATTAGAAGGCCAAAGTAATAATATTGCCTACCATATCTGACAAAGTATGACCCCACATTCGAGATTCCAAAACAACCAAATAAGCATGGGATAAGTTAAGCATCGTGTACAAGGCTATAAATATGGACACAATATTGAATTTGTAGAGTGAGTTACATACACTAAAATTCAAACCAAATGAGAAAGTGGAAGATTTTTTCCAAAGACTTGCATAATTTTAGGCTTCAATTCTATCCATGAGAGAGAAGGTTACATATACAACTCCCATTCCCATTATTTGTAGAGCACTTCCTCATTACCATATTTTTGTGACAGTAATAAATTTTTCATATCAGAAAATTACTTCTGACACGTTAGTGAATCTATTGCAAGAAGAAGAAGCAATGTACAACAATTATGATGAAGAGGAACATAAATTATCTTATCATCAGAAAAGGAAAAGGAAAAGGAAAATATTCTCAAAAGTCCCAAAACCAACATCAACAGGGGTATGAGAAAAAGAAGAAATGTCCTATATACAAATGAGGACATGAGTTAAAATATTGTTGGTTCAATACATACAAGAAAGTTCCATCAAGTAATTTTGGACCTCAAAATTAGCAATCTCATCAGGGAAAATCATACTACAAGCAATGGAAGAAGAAGGGGAAATAATGAAGAAAACCCCATTAGCAAGGTAATGTAGCTAAGCAAGGAGATCATTTACATAATGAGGACTTCTTATACATTACACAGTCTCATTAACCATCCACATCATCTAGTATTGTTTGGTATGTTTATTTTGGAGCCACTCGATGCATGACGAGGCACAAAGACTGGTTTACTACCATGAAGGACACACCTTTGGAAAATCATATTTCATTAGGTGATGATTCTTCTTATGGGAACATTTATCTACCTATTGGTTCATGAAATTGTAGATTAACATATGTATTATCTATCCTTGGCTTAACAAATAATATGCTATCAGTATATCAGCTTCTAGATCCTAATATGAAGATTGAATTTGATAGTCATTCCAGTTAGAAAGTGTGTTTGATTTGAGATAAATCAATAGGATTGAAAATTGTTGGAAAATCCTCTGATGTGGGACATATGTTCTAGCTTGACTTTGTCCACATGGATGATCAAACACTAGCGGCTAAGAATTATTCCTCAACACAATTATGGCATTAGAGACTTGGCCACATCAGTTTTAAATATCTCAAAACACTTCACTGATATATTATAGTGAGAGGATATCCATCTCTTAAGAAGGATATAGATAAGTTTCCTAACTGCCTATCAGGAAAAAAATGGAGCTTTATTCCAGAAAAGCACTTATCAAGCTCTAGGAAAGCTTGACTTGGTTCATATCGATCTTTGTGTTCTGATGCGACATAGTCATTCTAGATTTTAGTATTTCATGTTATATGTTGATGATTATTCAATAAAATTATGGATATTTTTTCTTCATAAGAAAAGTTATTCTTTGGAGAACTTAAAAATTTTCAATGTGGCTATAGAGAATGAGATTGGTCATCATATCATATCTCTCTATTCATATCAAGGGGCACAATTCGCCAGTAATGAGTTCAAATCCTACCTTCATGCTCATGGGATTTTTTGAAAGATTCCTCCTCCACACACACTACACCAAAAAATTGTTGTTGAGAGAAGGAACCATACTATCATAGAGATGTTCCATTATGTTGGTACCCAAATTTTTTCTCCTTTTCAGTCTGAGAAACATCAAAGATATGGCATGAAGCTTGACATCAGATAGATCTTGATGTGTGTCATTTTGTAGCTGGGGATGTGATCTAACTAACACTCAAATTTGTGGAGAGATGGATAGCAATTTCAAAGGACATGATCTGACCCTCACTATTTTAGGTTGTGCCTTTCAACCAAGGTAAGAGAACCTATATTGTAACCCCCAAATGGTGAATGAGATGAAGATATCCCTCAATTTATGAAAATAGTATGAAAATTCCTTGGGAAAATATGATCAACACTCTAATTATGACTTTCACAAGATGTCACTCCCAGATTATGGAGATATGTTCAATGCAAGGCAAGGTTTTAAATTGAAGACATTGTATAATCCTGATTTCCCTTGTGCATTTTTTGTAGATGGGTTAGATCCTTTTGTTGACACACAAAGAAATGTAGGGGTAGTATGGGTAGGATTAGTTTTTTTGAATGAATTTTTTGGTGGGGTGTTTAGAAGACAAAATGTGATATATCAAATCTTTGATAACCTCTACAATGCTTGAACAAATATCAAATAAAATGTTTCAAATAATCAGGATATTCTTTCAACCAGAAGAGGCATAAATTGGAAGCCCAGGTTACACTCTTCACACAATATTTGAGAACTCACCACAAAATCTGGAAGTAAAGAACTCAATTAAACGAAAAAATCCTTGATCAAACCACACCTAAGGTACCCCCACAAGCTTATAAGCATCTCTATAGTCAAGAAAGGTAAAGTGATTTTAAATTTGTTTATCTCTTTATCAGATGAAGTCTCTTCTGAACATGAGATTGCAAATGCCACTAAAATATCAAAAAATAGAGATTATGTGTGATTCTTAAATACTTTCAATGCAATATTGTAACAAGAATAATGAAAAATATTTGCAGGCATTTAAAAAATTATAACAAACATCATATTGCCCAAAAAACACATATTAACTCAAAATCTTGTTGGATTCATCAGCAGGGGAGATTTTCATGAACAATTTTAGAGCTGTGTGATGGCTATACACTTGTAACCAACTCACATACATGAAGATCCAATATAGAAGAAATTATCCTAGTTCTTTGGTAGGTTTCTCAGAAAATGAGCTTTCTCTAAGAATTTTCTCATGATTTTCAACTTCCTGGCCGTTTGTATTTCTCAAAAATGCATTATATGTATTTTTCCACATTTGATCCTTATTTTCCAAGAAAAGAATATGCCAATGGATCAATTTCGTTACAAAAAATTTTCATGATTCACTAAAAATGACATTTAACAAATTTACAATGAGAGTTGCTAGGTGTTTCTAAAATGTCAAATCATTGCAAATATTTAGATCATTATCCTTCCTGGAGGCATGTTTTTCATCATTAAGGCATGAAAACACCTTTCCACTCATTATTTCATCTTATCCTTTCTGAATTTGGTTCTGTAACTTTAAAATTTGACATTTCATGTGTTTTCTTAGGTAGGGGAAAAAATGACTTCAAAAACATCTCAAATCAATGTATTGAATCATGAAACCGATTCCAATAATCCAAGAAGGAAAAAATGACCTGAATTCACCAAAAAAATGATGAAAAAAGATGCAAAATTTACATCTCCAAGATTCTTGGAGAAAAAATGGCGGCCAAAATGAAAATGCACAGTTGCCCTTGATCTACTCTTTTTCCTTCAATCTGGGCCCTCCACACGTCAAAAGATAATTGGGAACGAATTTGGGATCATTTTTTACTTTTCCACATTTTTTGGAAAAACGGAAAATTTTGACTTTTTTTCCACCCCTTTGCCCTTAAAATTTGGAGTTAACACATGGCACACGGTGGGTCCCATTTGGATTATGCTTCAATTTTGCACATTTTGAACCTTTTTCGAAATTGGGAAAATTTTGACATTTTGGCCCGCGGGCCCGCACACCTAATTTCTCCTTCACCACGTGTCGCTTTCTCTATCACTAAAATCCAAGGGCTCAAATCTCACTTTGACTCCATTTTTTAGCCAAGGGAAAATTTTCCCCTTTTCTTCTGCTAGGCCACCGACTAGCTCTGCCTTCACCACATGTTTGTCGCTGATTCACTCGCGGGCACGCGGCTTAAATTTTTGCTTTAACTTCTTTTGCCTAAAAAGGGAAAAATTCCCCCTTTCCTTCCACGGCCCGCACTTCCCTCTAACCTTTCATGGAAACGTGTCCACTTGTGAATGGTCACGGGGTTGTGCTTTGAAATTTCACCTTAGGCATTTTTTGACCAAAAGGGGAAAAGTTCCCTTTTCCTTCCGTGGCCCACACTTCCCCGGCTCTACCACCACACCACCACGTGTCCTCCTCCTACTCCAATTCGGACCCAAAGGCCATTCCCCAACTTTTTCTCCTTCTTCCAAAAAGGAAAAAATGCCTAAGCCCCCCCGCCAACTTCCCCTTCCGCCTTCGCATTAGAGCATGACGTGTGTCCCCTCACAGAGTTGTGGGGGGAATTTTGAATTTTTTCCAAAACCAAAAAAAATGGCTAAGTTTTTCAAAGAGATCTGTTGATCCTTGTCTAATCAGATGCGGCCACATATGAGGAGAATTTTGAGCTTGATTTTAATGGTCACATGACACCCTTACGACCGTCAAAAAGCACAGAGTTTGTCATTGACCTTTAAAGTTGATTTTTCTTCGTGGGTGAACTATTTTTTGATCAAAGGGCAAATGGAAGGCGTTTTAAAACATTTTACGACCATGGGGAGGGGTTTATGAGGGCAGATATGTATGAATCGATCATTTTAACACTCCATGATTGGGAAAACATAGAAAAATGGTAGAGCCTGTGGATTTGAAAAATTTAGGGCACATTCATAGAAAACTTAGATATTTATTTAAAATGGGGCAAGGAAAATTATTTTCAAATGGCCTAGGGCATGGAAATAGAAGAAAAAACTTCATCCCATCCATTTAAACTGTAGAAAACTATTTCAGGCAAGGCAGAGGATCAAAATGGACACCAACATTGGCTCCTGCTCAGGGATGAGCACTCCCAGTGAGTGCCAATAAGAACAATAAGTAGACCAAGTGCCAAAAACCTTTGGGAAAAGGAGTCATGAGCCAAAATCACCAAAAATTAGCCGAGAAACCCAACAAAAAATGGCTGCCACACAGCAAGGCAAACCACAAAACCAATAAAACACCAAAAATAGAGTGAAAAAATAAACACTATACACTATACAAGATGTGCATATCTCAAATTTGGGGATTAATCCAAGAAATGCTTTAGATGCCTGCCATTAACAGGTAATTCAAGCAATTCCCCATCTAAATCTTTGAGAAAAAAGGTATTCTCACCAATTCTGATATCAATGGAGTAAGGACCCATCCACAATGCATCAAATTTTCCATGTTTGCCCTTATCTTCATTTCTACTATCCCACAACAAAACCAGATCTCCAATATTAAAGGCCTTAGGAATGACCTTCTTGTCAAAAAATATTTTCAACTTCTCTCTAAATCTGATATGCCTCTGGTGGGATGCTTTTCTCTCTTCATCTAGCTCCATAATATGATTGATCCTTGCTTCATATGGACTGACTTCTTGATCCTCAAGTTTTTGAACAAACTAATATGAAGATAATTACATATGTAAAGGCATCATAGCTTGAGTTTCATACACTAACTCAAATGGGCTCTTACCAGTAGCTCTCTTGGCAGTGATCCTATCAGCCCAAACTGCAAATTTCATTTGTTCACCCCATTTCTCTTATTCAATTCCAACGTCGTCCAAATGATCTTTAACAAATCATTATTGCTGGACTCAGCTTGTCCATTCCCTTGGGGGTTATAGTTTGAAGAATAAGTTAGATTGGTTCCATACTCCTTGCACATTACCATCAAAGGTTTAGCTCTGAAACACATGGCATTATTTTCCATAATCTTGACTAGTACACTAAATCCACATATGATATTATTCAACAAGATGTCCATAACAACTTGGTGTGTTACTTTCTTGGTGAGGATTTCCTCTACCCACTTGGTAAAATAATCAGTGGCTACAAGAATCCACTTATGGCCAGCACTAGAAGGATCTAAAATCTCACCAATGAAGTCCATCCCCCTTTGTTTGAAATGAGATTCAATTGATATAGGATGCAAAGGAAGGGATCCTAAAGCTTTCATTCTTCCAAATAAATGTTGTTAGCTTTCACATTTTCTAATTAGCATGGTTGCATCTTTGAAAAGAGTAGGCCACCAATAACTAGCTCTCAAAACTTTGTGTGTCCTCGTGCTCCACAAACTCCCCCATGGAAATCAGAAATTACTTTGGGAGCTTCATCTTCAGTTACACACTTCAAGAGGACACCTTCAGGGTTCTTCAGAGCCAACCCAAAGTTAGTGATGATGTATTATTGAGAAGCCAGCTTGAGGGCTCTTTTCCAATTTTTATTTAAATGATCAAGACAATAAAGGTATCTGAGGTAAAATATTACATCCTTGTACCACTCAGAACTTATCAATTTCCCAAGAACATCTTCCCTTTCTTCTTCTACTTCATTCACATCCATATTCTATAGGTTACTCTCAGCCATGAGCTTATCTAGACCCAAACCTCTTACTAGGTTTGTGGTTTGGATATCCATATCATACTCCTATATTTTTTTCACCCATCTACATATTTTACTTGAGATATCCATCTATGATAAGATGTCTTTTACCATGGTGTGGGGAACATAAGCAATAACTTTTGAACTTAAAATATAAGGCCTAAAAACCTTTGTTGCTTTCACCAAGGCAAATGCTTGTTTTTCCATGATTGTATACTTTAACTCAACAACTTGTAAAGCCTTGCTAAAGAAGGAAATAGGCCTCTCAGCCCCATCTTCATCCTTTTGGAGCAAAAAAAATGCAATAGTATTTTTAGAAGCAAAGGAGAAGATTTGGAAAGGCTTCTTGTAATTCGGAGCTGCCAAGACAAGTGCATGTTTAAGTGCCTCTTTGATTCCTTCAAAATCCTGAATAGCAGCCTCCTCCCATTTGATAACTTGATCTTTATTTAACATGCATGTGATAGGAAGAGTCAACTTAGAAAAATTGGACACAAACCTTCTAATGAAATTTATTTTCCCAAAGAAAGATTGGATGCCCTTCTTTTTTCTTGGAATTGACACCTTGCTGATTGCTTCTATTCTCTCAGGTTTAATCATGACACCAGACTTTGAAACAATTTTTCACCCCAAAGTGACACTTCTTTGGATTAATAGAGATTCCAAACTCTCTACATCTGATCAACATCCTTTCCAAATGTTGTAAGTGATCTCTTCTGTTCCTTGAAAATACAGTCACATCATCCTGATAAACTATAATGAAGTCATTTATATAACCACCAAAAGCAACATCCACTTCTCTTTGGAAAGTAGCTCCAGCATTCATGATACCAAAAGGAATTCTCACATAAACATATGTTCCCTAAGGAGTTGTAAAGGCAGTTTTAAATATTTTTGACTCCTTGACAACAACTTGATTATAGCCAGAGAAACCATCCAAGGTGGACAGCAATTCAGATCTAGTCACCAACTGTAGCATGTTCTACATGTTTGGAAAAGGATGATTGTCTTTCAATGAAGATCTATTCAAATTTCTTAAGTCTACACAAAGTCTGATATCCCCATTATTCTTTCTGACTGGAACAAGGTTTGCAACCCAAGATGAATACCTTGTGGGCTGAATGATCCCTCCCTCCTTCAATTTATTCAATTGACCTTGTATTTTCATGGAGAGGAGTGGACTGATTGGCCTTTGCATCTGTCTAAATGGTTTGGCATTTTTTTCAAGAGGAATCTCATGCTGAAACAAGTATTCTCTATATGCTTTTAGCTTTGAATATGACCAGGCAAGGCAATCTTGATATTGTTTCAACAATCTAAGATAGGACTATTTTTCTACCTTGCTTAAACTACTACCCAACCAAAGTTTTCTTGGTTTGTCCTTGGTTCCCAAGTCATGCTCTTCCACATCCCTTGAGGTAGATATTTTTCTATTGATGATGCAATCAGCATTGCTAAAATTTGACTCGAGAATGATGTTAGTTTTCAATTGGATAATATATTTTCCAAACAAAGTCTCTTTTCTTTTAGTCATTCACACCATTGGTTCCCAATAAATATGCTGATCTACAAACTTACCTTGATTTTACAAGAACCTTTGCACTTGATCATCATCATCAAACACTTGTCAATGCTTGATGTTGTCAGGGATAGTTGGCCTAGTTAACACTTCAAGATTGTACTCATAATAAGGTGAAACAGTGAAAACTCCAAATCTTGACCCAAATACTACCAAATTGTTAGTAGCAGAATTCAAACTTCTTTCATGGTGTACAATAGTGAAAGAATCAAACATCTCAATTAGATCCCAAACCGCATGCTTATACTGCTTCATCTGCTGATTTTTTGTAGCATACAGTTTTCTTATTTGTTTGACAACTAGATCTAAATCTCCCTTTGCAATGATTTCCTTGACACCATACTTCCATACAATTATCATACACAACAATAAGGCTTCATACTCAACAATGTTTTTAGTACATTCAAAATTAATCTTGAAGGAAAAAACAAATTCTTCCAAGCTAGGAGAAATCAGAATTACACCACCACCATTTCCAAATATGGAGCAAGCTCCATCAAATAGCAAGGTCCAAGTAGATCATACTTGTTCAAGGCATTTTGAATAATCCATTTTTTGTTCTTTTCCATCAGCAAAACCAATGAAATTATCAACATCAACATCAAAAAATAATACTTCGTAAGTAGCATTGTTTGGGTCCTTGATTAGATGCAACATTTTCTTTTCTCCATAGAGCTTGACCAAGATGCCCTCAATGGGAATGGTGGAAAAATACATATCCATTTGGACACTCTCTCCAACACTTGTAGCCCACTTTCTTGATTACAACATACCCCATTTATTAGGGCAATCAACAATCACAACATCCAATTTTAAATTTCTCTCAGGATAAGATGCAAGCTGCACTACCAACCCTTCACACAACCAACAACCAACACTTCTCTTGAGTCCATGATAGTACAATTTCCATAGGCTACTATCACTTTGATTTCTAACTCATTCATGACTTCTAGAGGTATGACATTACATGATGCACCGGAATCAAACATACAATTTTGAAGTAGCTTATCCTTTATGATCAAAGTTGTGAAGAATGGATGAACATTCAATTGGGAATCAACAAAATATGTCCCCAAATATACCTCAGGTGTCTCTCTAAGATCTTCTACTGCTGGTGGTGTTTCAAGGTCAGCAACGATTTGAGGAGTTTCAACAACATTTACATTTCTGCATGGAGTATTCTTCTCTTCTTTAAACCCCAATTACTCAAATGCTCTCTTCTTATGCTCAAGAATTCTAAAGAACCTCAATGATTGGAAAAATTTCTTTAATTTGGCTCAATACTTAGGCTATGTCATAGGGAACACTCTTTGGCAAAACAACATTGGAAGGGAGACAAGAAGATTCATTAGATGACAATGGATTCTTGGTAGCTTGGGCATGAGGAGGACTATAATTTTTACTTGGGACAGCAGAGCTTTTAGTAAGTGTTTCTCTCCTAGGAGCTTCTTTTGGAATGCTTGTGAGAAAGGTAGTTTTAGGTTTGGCTTGAGGCCCACTTCCTTTAACAACTTTTCTTCTAGTGTTATAGTCTTTCTCTTGAGCTACAACAACATTCATTAACAATTATCTATCTTCCTCTAAAGGAATACCACCATCATACTTCTTAATCATCAAAGCTCTTAAGTATTTAAAGTAATTATTAGGAATTTCAAAATCTTGCACTACATAAACTTCAAGAGTGTGAGGGGGAAGAAATACTTGTACCCATTTGATGCAATCCCAAAAAGTTGCAGTTGTCCTTGCACTTATCACTTTAGTAGATGTTGCTTCTCCTTGTGAGCTTGAAGAACAACCCACCAAGCAAATTTCATCATCATTACCGTCATCTCACTTCACCTTCTTGCTAGTCCACTTCACATGGAGGATGGGATAAAAACACCTATCACACCAATCAATATTAGAAACTTCTTCAACAACAACCCTAGCAGTTAGGGGATCAGGTAACACTCTTCCTTCACGTGCTTGAGGATGTCTATTTGTAGACCCCATGGGTCCTTTCCCTCTATCATATACCCTCTAATAACCTATAGGATTATTGGAAAATATGTCATTGTTTTGTGCTCTTGGCTGACTTTGTGAAGTCTGCCCAATTCCCTTCTCATCTCTTGCCAACTTTTATGAGATTTCTTTGACAGCCCCTACCAAAGTTTTCACAACCTCTTCTAAATCATAACCCTTGCTAGCTGGAGGTTTTTTAGGGTTTATCAACTTTACACCATCTCTCTTGAAAGGTTTCCCAATTACTTTGATATTGTTTTCAATTTGAAGTGCCATGGTGAAAGCTTGTCTCAGATTGGTAGGGTTCTTGTCTCTTAGGTAATAAGCTACTTTCTTATCAAATGCATCTGCATATTTGATTAGACAAGATTCATCACAAGGCCTTAGATTAACCAGACGCCTTCTCAATTTTTTGTTAAATATTGTGTTTAAGTCATGGAATGATTCATTAGGGTTCTTCTTGATACTCTCAAACTCAGACAAGAGAAATCTAGGATCATTCTTGTCATCATATTGCAATCTAAATGCATTCTTCATTTCAGTTCATGAATTAATAGAATTATCAAGAAAATCATTATACCAATCTCTAGCATCCTCTTCTAGTGTATGAATGAACAACTTAATATACACATATTCAAACTCTATCTCAAAATATTGCATCATATTAACAAAAAGTTTGAGATGTTGATCACCAGTTATTGCATTGTTTCCTTGAAATTTTGGCAACCTATATCTAACATCTTTTGGGACAACATTTGGGTAACCATCCATTCCTCTAAAATATATGGGACCAAAGGTGTTAACAACAAATGGAGGTCTAAGCTGAGCCATATTGTTTGGTGGAGGTGATCTTGGAGGTGAAACAATTTGATGAGGAGTGCAAGATCTTTGGGGCTCTAGAATGTGATTCACAAGATTGGTATTCTCTAAATGCCAATTTTCTTGGAAAGTTTTACTTGAATTAAAACATAGAGGTGCAGATTAAAGAAGGAACTTACCGAGTATAGTAGAAGGACCTTCACTATTTGAAGTAAACAAGTTTATGAGAGGATTTCTTGAATAAAAATCACTTGAAGAAGAATGATAATCCTCTACCAAAGGCCGATCTCTCTCACCAATGGCTATATCCTTGCCTAATGTCTAACCTTTAACAACTTTCCACACTCTTCTCCCTTCTAGCTCTGAGATTCGTAAATCTATAAATAACTTCTTTGCAGAGTTTCTAAGGAAGAGAGATCTTCTTCTTTCCAGTTTTGTAGAGATTAGCAACACAAAAATAAACGACAAAAAGGCAAGACACTGGTATTTATCAATATCAAATCAACATGGAGTCACCACTAAGGGATTTCACCCTAGTTATGCAAATGCACTAAAATAATATGTCAAATATTTACCAGCACTGAAAATATTCCCAAATTTTACAAATAAGACCTTCCTTATTCTTGAATCTATCAATCACAAATGCAAATGAAGTGCAACAACTGCTGGAAACTAGTAAATTTGTAGCAGAACTTATATATTCACCTAATCCTTACAAATTTGATTATAAAATGATGCTTCAACAACGTATTTACATGTAGAATTTGTAAAGAAAATTACCAGGGTTTGATATGTATTCAAAAATCTCAAATATGCTTGCACATGGATTAGATTGAACTAGGAGAATATCAAACTCAGAAATCTACTCTTCATTCCAGCCTTATAAATTTGGTCAAAAAATGATACTTAGATTTGTAATTGCACACAAATCACACAAGAAGTATTACCAGGGATCATAAATACTACAATATTGAATAATTTCTTGGTTTTGTTGATGGGATAAATAAACACGGACTGGTAATGAATCAGAAAATCAATCTCAGTAGTGAAAATTATTTCTTAGGAATTCAAAACAAGTCCTTGGAAATGGCGCCAGAAAGTGTTGGTACCCAATTTTTTTCTCCTTTTTAGTCTGAGCAGCATCAAAAATATGGCATGAAGCTTGACATCAGATAGATCTTGAGGTGTGTCATTTTGTAGATAGGGATGTGATCTAACTGACACTCGAATTTTTGGAGAGATGGATAGCACTTTGAAAGGACTTGATCTCACCCTCACTATTTTAGGTTGTGCCTTTTAACCAAGGTAAGAAAACCTATATTTTAACCCCCAAATGGTGAATGAGATGAAGATATCCCTTAATTTATGTAAATATTATGAAAAATCCTTGGAAAAATATGATCAACACTCCAAATTTGACTTTCACAAGTTGTCACTCCTAGATTATGGAGATATTTTCAATGCAAGGCAAGGGTTATTGAAGACTTTGTATAATCTTGATTGCACTCTTCACTTAATATTTGAGAACTCACCAAAAAATCTTGAAGTAAAGAACTCAATTAAAGAAAAAAAATCCTTGATCAAACCATGCCTAAGGTACCCCTAAAGGCTTACAAGCAATATCTATAGTCAAGGAAGGTAAAGTGATTTTAAAGTTGTTTTTCTCTTTATCAGATGAAGGCTCTTCTGAACATGAGTTTGAAAATGCCACTAAACTATCAACAAGAAATGGAGATTTTGTGTGATTCCTAAAAATTTTCAATGCAATCTTGCAACAAGAACAATGAAAAATATTTGTAGGCATTTAAAAAATGATAACAGACATCATATATCCTAGAAAAACACATATTAACTCAAAAGCTTATTGGATTCATCAGCAGGGGAGAGTTTCACAAAAAATCTCAGATCTGTGTGATGCCTATACACTTGTAACCAACTCACATACATGAAGATCCAACATGGAAGAAATTATCATAGTTCTTTGGTGGGTTTCTCAGAAAATGAGCTTTCTCTAAGAATTTTCTCATGATTTTCAACTTCTCGACCATTTGCATTTCTCAAAAATGAATTATATATCTCTTGTAACATTTGATCCTTATTTTCCAAGAAAATAATATGCCAAGGGATCAATTCTGTTACAACAATTTTTCATGATTCACTGGAAATGACATTTAACAAATTTGCAACGAGACTTGCCAGGTGTTTCTAAAATGGAAAATCATTGCAAATATTTAGATCATTATCCCTTCTGGAGGAACATTTTTCATCATTAAGGCATGCACACACCATTTCACTCATCATTTCATCTTATCCTTTCCCAATTTGGTTCTGCAACTTTAAAATTTGACATTTCACATGTTTTCTCGGGTAGGGGTAAAAATCACTCCAAAAACATCTCAAATCAAATTATTGAGTCATGAAACTTATTCCAATATTCCTAGAAGGAAAAAATGACCTGAATTCACCAAAACTTTGATTAA
This sequence comes from Taxus chinensis, assembly GCA_019776745.2. Taxonomy (NCBI): domain Eukaryota; kingdom Viridiplantae; phylum Streptophyta; class Pinopsida; order Cupressales; family Taxaceae; genus Taxus; species Taxus chinensis. The sequence goes on from CM034154.1 coordinate 233,875,898, forward strand.
AAAAGATGAAAAATTTGCATCTCCAAGCTTCCTGGAGAAAAAATGGTGGCCAAAATGAAAATGCACAATTGCCCTTAATCTGCTCTTTGTCCTTCAATATGGGCCCTCCACATGTCAAAAAATAATTGGGACTGGATTTTGGATCATTTTTTATGGAGTACCCACAGTTTTTCTTGATGGAGTAACTCCACATGAAGCATGCTCAAAATGGAAATGATTTTTTGCACACCTCAGCGTATTCGAGAGAAAAGCCAACATGCACATACCCAAGAATAATATAAAGAAGTTGGACATGAAATATAAAAAACACATATTCATTGGCTATAGTGAAGAGTCTCTTAGGTAATATTAATAAATCCGAAGAAAACAAATTATACACCAGCAAAGATGTTGACTTCTTTAATAATAAGGAAGCTAAGACTCCCTCTCTAGACTCATCTACTATGAAAATAGAAGTTGATGTTCCCACTGATGATGGTGATGATGGGGATGATGGTGATGATCAGACAGGAACATGACCCATGGGTACAATACAACTTATTCCCAAGTGGTATACTAATATGATTCGATATGTAAAATTGGATACTCCACCAGATACATCCACAAGTAGACCATAGAATCACAGTAAAGCACAAGAAGAGGTAAAATTTATTTTGATGAGTAGAGTTGTTGAATTTTTTGAGACCTCTAATCTCCAGGAATCCCTACTGTCAAAATCTTGGAAATATGTTATGGATGTTAAATATAAATCAATGATGAAAAATAACACCTGACAGCTTGTCAATCTTCCACTAGGGAATAAACCCATTGGTTGCAAATGGATATTAAAAACAAAGTACAAAGCAGATGAAACCTTGGAAAAGTATAAAGTGATACTGGTGGTAAAGGGATATGCACAAAAAATAGTCATAGACTATGAGGAGACATTTTCTCCCACAGATGAGATCAAAATGATCATGAAGGTATTTTCTCTAGTTGCTCAGTTTGGGTGGAAAGTCCATCAGATGGATGTGAAAAGTGCCTTTCTGAATGAAGATATATAAGAAGAATTCTACATGACTCAAGCTGAGGGTTTTTTCATACTTGGTGAAGAAACAAAGGTTTGTAGACTCAAGAAATATTTGCATGGCCTTAAATAGGCACTCTAGGCTTAGTACATCAAAATTTATGAGCACCTCATTCATCATGGATTTATCATAAATACATATGATCCAAATCTCTAACTCAATATTCAAGGAGGGGATATTTTGATAGTTGTTTATGTCAAAGATCTACTCATCACTGGTAGCACAGTGAAGATGATCGATCCTATGAAGAAATATCTTAATCAATCATTCGACATGACAAATCTTAGGCTCATACACTATTGTATTGGATTAGAAGTATGGTAGAAATATAATCATATATTTTTCCCTCAGCTGAAGTATACCAAGAAAAAACTCTAGAAATTCAATATGATGGATTGTACACCAATTTATACACCCATGGAGATGAGACTATAGTTATCTCATTTATCAATAGTTGATTGGGAGTCTCATTTACATAACATATACTAGACCAAACATCAAGTTTGCAGTGAGCTATCTTTCTACGTTTGTGAAGGAACCCAAATTTTTTCATTAGAAAGCAATAAGGAGGTTCTTGAGATATCTCAAGGTTATAGTGGATCTTGGTCTAGAGTAAAATTAGAATTATCAATTCTTCTTGACTGGATATTTGGATTCATATCATGTAGGTAATATTGATGACAAAAAAATCACTTCTAGATTTGTATTCTTTTTGGGATCTGGACCAATATCTTGGGGAAGCAAGAAACAAAACTTTATTTCTCTCTTTTATACAAAATATGAATATCATGTTGCAGGTGGAGTTGTCTATGAAGTGATATGGCTATGTTGCATACTTGAATGACTTGGAGTACCATAGGAAAAACCTAGCACCTTGTATGTTAACAATGAAGGTGTTCTCAAACTTGTTTACAATCTATATTTTCATGAGCCAACAAAGAACATCAATATATAAGTTCACTTCATACGTGAGCATGTATTTAAACAAAATATACAACTTCATTTTTTCCTAACAGCTAAACAACGAGAAAATATCTTCAAAAATTCACTTGCACATAAATATTTCAAGTTGTGTAGATAATTCCTCTCCTCATCCCTTGATACAATGAAAAATTAAGAGGGGATGTTAGATAAAACCTTATATAGTTTATTTATGCATTATATTTCCAATTTACCATAGGTTATAGGTTGTTACATTTACTGTTGGTAAATTCTTATGTTGATGTGGTAACTAGTTGTTGTATTGCTAAAATCATATTATTTGGCATATTTTAGTCACATATGGTTATTGTTATGTGGTTATGTTTCTATAACAATATTATTGTCTTGTTTACAAATGTGTGTATTGTTGCACATGTGAAACTTATTATCTATTTGTAATCATCTGTACAATATCTATAAATATTATAGCCATCTCTATTGTAAATGATTTGATTGAACATCAATACAATTACGATGCTTCTGACCCTCTTCTAGATTTTTTATTTACAAACTTAAATCATAATTTTATATTTGAAATTCATTTTTTATATATTCATTTTAAATTTTAAATTATATCATTGATGATTGAAAATGAATACTGTCACATGTGAGGATTGTCAACTACACAAAAAGGCCTAAGAATCCAAGTGAGATGTGAATTTTTTTTTGCATTAGAGGTATAAATTCAATGAAATGCCTATAAAATTTATTAGTTTTACATGATTATTTTGGATAAAATAATGTCTTTATTTTTCATGCACGCAGGCACAAATGGTAGAGAGGAGGGTCTATCCTTTTTTTGAGATCCAACACCCCTGGCTCTTCATCTAGGGGAAAGAGGGGAAATTTATTTAATGATTTTGAGGAGCTGAATAAATAGTTATAGATGTAGTTGTATAGATCTAGTTATACTAAGATATTTGTAGGGATATTTGTAGTTCCAGACAGCAATATGACCCATTTTGTATGTCTAAATGACTCATGGTTTCTGTTAATGAAAAATTTGAATGTTTTGTGGGATGTATAATATATAGATGTGGACATTTGACTTAATTTTCATATGTATGTATATAAAATTATAATTTACGGTGTGATCCATTTTTCTTGTAGTTATATGTTAATTTTTTTATTCATATTCAAGTGACTGAGTAATGTGGTGAGATGAAGCTATCATAGTATAATTTCAATGTGTATAATAGAGGTTTGCAATGGAGCATGTGGTTTCAAATATGTGAGGAACCCAAGAATAATAGTGGGAAGATAATGTTGTTCTAGATGACATTGAAAATATAAAATCAAAATTACAATATTTAAGATAATGTTAAGCACATAAATTCACATTAAGCCGATAAAATACTTGTAACTATGTGAAACTAAATAATTACCCAAATTACTATAAAATTCAAAACATTAAAAAAATCTTGTAAAATTATTTCCATAAAATCTTAGTCAATAATCATGATGAGTAAACATGTAGGGAGATCCACAAAAAAATTTCCAAGTGAACTTTTGTTTTGTGACAATGAGAATAATGTGAAATAACATAATCAAGAGAATTTTGGAACCCAAAAAATTTCTTCAATGCTCATAGTTCCCTAACAATCTCCACAAAGGGATAAAATGGGTCAAGCATTATGAAGTCACTCCCATCTGGAACATTTAAAACTATTCCATAGTTCCATGACACAATCAAAATCTCTATTCAAATATAAAACCACACAAAACATTCATCAATCATGTCCATAAGACATATGATGATTTAGAGTATGCTTTTACTCAAATATATAAGTACATTTATTGGTGTGAGACCCTACATTTCTAAAATAAAACTTTAAAACCAATTATATTGTCTCTTTCTCATCCTAATCCTAAAAATAACATTATAGATTTTGTTCAGGATTTTGGTAATTGAGGAATATGAAAAATTTGAAGCTCCTATGGAGATCAAGAGCATGGAAGGTCTGGGACACCACCCGAACAATGTATCTAATGAGTTTCAGGATGCTTAGGTAATAAGACGACACTTTTCATAGCACATATCATCCCTCTCAGGTATGTGGGCACCATCCACTTGGTTTCATGAGGTCTTGTCCACAAAATATTTCCTCATACACCCTAATATTAACTGAAACTAATGTGTTTTGGAGCATTGCATTTGTTACCACCCTAAGAAAACTAGGTGGAAAGGAGATAAACTAAAAGAGGATTTTGTAAATGGTCCTAATATCAAGTTGTAGGCTCAAACAGGAGGTTCCCATATACCATGGTTTGTGATAACTTTCCCATCAAAGTTTAACAATTTTTTAGTCTCATGGCTCTTAAGATATCTCACTTGACTAATGTAGATAAGAAGGTATAGGATGATTTGGACAAAAAATGTTTCTAATAACATTTACCGGCCCATCTAGATATGTGGGCATTATTCATTTTGTGTTGTAATGTTTGTTTGAAAAATGTCACCAAAAACACCATAAAACTGAATCAAACTGACAATTTTTCATGTGTTTCCACCTTGAGACAATTAGATTGAGAGGAGAGAAACTAAAAAAGGATTTTCTATAAGGGCTCAAAACTAATTTGTAGGATTAAGCAAGATGTTCCCTTGTACCACATATTGTGATAACTTTCCTGTCAAAATTTTACATTTTTTCTTAGAGATCTTAAGAGATGTCACTTGAACAATATAGTCGAGAAGGTTAGGGATGATTGGGAATAAAAAATATGCTTTTAATATCACCATCTATTTAGTATGACAAGATTATGTTCACAAAATATCATTAGGGACACCTTAACACCGACTCAAATTGATACTTTTGTGTGTTTCCTTCACTTCTAACACGAGAAAAATAAGGGGAGAGGATAGAAAATTAAAGAAACTTTTATATATGGATAGATACTGATATATAATCTCAAAAGCTAGGTTCCCATGTGCCACAGTTTGTGATAACTTTCTCATCAAATTTTAACAATTGTTTGGTCTCAAGGATCTTAAAAAAAATTGTCTGATTGATGTATCCGGGAAGGTATGAGATAGTTTTTAAGTGAAATAATTCCTATGAAAGAATTTACTATCCCACCTAGACATGTGGATGTTGTTTCTTTCATGTAACAAGGTTTGATTTACAAATTATTTCCTCAGACATCATAACACTGGTTTAAACTAATGGTTTTTATCATGTTTCCTTCACTTCCACCCCGATTAAATAAAATAGAGATTAGAGAAACTAAGAGAGTAATTTTTATATTGTATAGAAAATGAGTTGTATTCTCACATAGGAGGTTCCCAGGTTTCTCGATTTGTGAGAACTTATCTACAAAAATTTGAAAAATTATTTGTCTCAGTGTTCTTAAAAGATGTCACCTAACCGATGTAGCTAGGAAGTTCTGGGATAGTTGATAAGTGAAATGAACCTTTATATATTTATTACTAAATCACATGGATGTATGGGAATTCATTTTTTGGTGCCATGAGGTTTCATTCACAAAATATCACCCTGGACACCCTAATACTAACTCAAACTAATACATTTTGCCATGTTTCCATCACTGTCACCTGAGAAAACTAGGTAGAGAGGAGAGAAAATGAAAGATAATTTCTTATATCATTCCAATTACAGGTTTTAGGATCATACAAGAGGTTCATAGGTACCATGATTCACAATAGCTTTACCATAAAAGTGTTATAGTTTTTCAGTCTTACGAATCTTAAAAATTATTTCCCAACCAATGTAGTTAGGAATTTCTATGATGGTTAGATAGTAAAAATACATTTATAGTAGTGTCCACTAGTATACCTAGACATGTGGGTGTAATCCATTCAATTCCACAAGGTTCCATTCACAAAACATCACCTTGGACACCCCTAACATTCACTCAAAATAACACTCTTTGGTGCATTGCCTTCATTGGAACCCCAAAACAAATGGGAAGATGTGAAAAAAACTAAGAGGGGATTTTTTATATTTTTCACTAAAACTAAACTCTAGGAATAGATAAGAAATTCCCAAATTCCATGGTTTGCGATAACTTTTCCATCAATATTTTTTAGTTTTTTAGTCTCAAGGATCTTAAGAGACATCAAATAACCAATTTAGCCTGGAAGGACCAGGAAAATTGGAAAGTGAAGTGATGCCTATGAAAGTGAGTATGATCCCTTGTGGATATGTGGGAATCATTTGTTTGGTGCCACAAGGTTTTGTTCATGAAATATTTTCCCATACACCTTAACATTGAATTAAATTGACATTTTTTGGTGTGTTTCCTTCGCTGCCACCCTGAGAAAACTAGGAAGAGATGAGAGAAACTAAGAGAATAGTTTGTATAAGGTCTTATTGTTCAAAATTTCACCCCCATAAAATTTTTAATAACTCATCAGTTGGTACTTAGAAAATTTTTGTTGAGGAAATTTGTGAACACTAAGTTAGACTTTCATGGGATCCATAATATAGTGTTCCATAGTTTCTCCTAACTCATGGAAAAAAAGAAATGGAGCTCATGACTTAGGTAGCTTTGGATGGAGTTAGTGCTTCATGGAGGTTTAAGTTAGATGTTAAACCTTCATAGTATTAAGGAAGTAAATATTTCATGGACTTCAACATCAATATTTCATGGGTTTAAGGTAAGTCAGAGCATTGTGGAGTTTACATGCCCTCAAATTTTTGGAAAATTGGTTAAGGAAAAGATCCAAAAAATGAAGGAGTGGGAAATATTGGTGCTTCATGGAATGGAAAATACAATGTTATGTGGACTTGAAAAATATAAATATATATGGAGTTGGTCAACTCTATGAAAAAAAGGTTATAGTCCACTAAAGAGAAGCCACGATGCACTTGAAAAAGAGGTGGAACACCACAACTTGTGGATAAGGAATGTACAGAGTGGAGTAAAGTCCATACAAGTTAAAAATATAGATTTAGCCCATGGAGAATAGTGAATGTTATCGGAAAAGAATAGGGGGCATGGGTTATATAATTCATTGTGAAGTTTTATTTTTGATCACGGATCTTAGAGGAGGTCAAAAATAAAGTTGAGGAACATGGAAAAGTATAGGAAGGCCACAAGAGACATAAAAAAGGATAAATCCACTAATAATAGAAGAAACATTACAAAGAAATATATGTTCTGAACCAAATTTTTAACCACATCAATGCCAAAAATTTAATGAAGTATGGGATCCTTCTGCACTAGCAATCTGATGGTGTATAATTAGAGAAGTGTCAAGTGTTTCTTATCTCTTACCCTCTTCTTTTCTCTCCTCTATTCTATAAAGGGAAAACTCATCTCATTATTTATGATCCTTTCCCAAATGTAAAGTCATCATGTCAAAATGGTGATCGATCTTTCACAAGTTTTATACCTTGAATTTGAGAATTTGTGGTACATCCAACTCCTTTTGAGAGTTTGTAAAGGTCTATGAATATTCATAGAAATTATTTCATAAATATTATGGCTCTTTTTTTCCTTATCATTGCATTGTTGTCCTTTTTCCTTTCCTTTCATGCATTTTATGTTGTATGTGGATTCTACCCGTGGATTCTTCATTTTTGTGTGTTGTTAGAACATAGAAGGGAATGGGTATACATTTTTGGTCTATGGCATGAGTCTTACCTCTCCTCTCTATGTTTCCTTTCTATTCTCCCCCTGATAGAGAGCGGTCACTCTCTCTATTCTAGTGCTACCACCTCTTTTTTAGATTAGTTTATTTATGTTTTTCTCTCTCCCCTTCTCTCTCAAACCTAGTGACTTGGATATGTTAGAATAGGATTAGATTAGAGGTAGTTTTAGTTCTGTTATATATAGGTAAAGGAATTTGGCCTTCTCTAGAGGGTGATTTCATATAGTCAAGTCCCACATTAAGAGATTATACCATGTTTCACTAAGGTTTTCAACCTATTATCATTAGGGTGTAACGTCAGGTGTTAATCCTAACATCAAGTTGGATGCTCATGATTTAGATAGGAAATTATGCATGTAGTACTAAATCAATAAAATCTAATTATTGTATTTAAATCTGAATTCAAAGATTTTTTGTAAATAATAAAAAATTAAATATAAATGCTACACAATTTATTTAATTTTAATTATGAAATAAAATCAGAGGGGTAAGGTACTTATTTTAATTCCACTTATCTCATAGTGAGTCTAGACTGGATATTGTGATGAAAAAGAAGAAAAAACCATTATAACAAACCACATAAACTATAACAAAGTTAGAAATGACTGGACAAGGGCACTTGAAGAGGGATAGGGGCACTGACAGGTGCCCCAGGCCTATTTATAGGTGCTTGACTCTATAGAAAAGATCAGAACTTGGTTCTCATATGGTCGCTAGACATTCACACTTTTTTTCCTTTCTTCGTTTATAATGTTGCACTTGGATCGCCGAGGTACCTGTAAACCTGAATATTAATTTACTCCTGTAAAACCCTAAAAAAGACATCAAATCCTAAAAAATAAAGATGTAAAATGAGGGTTCATATTGTCCTTAGCTTTCACAATGGTGAACATATGACTGAGCACTCTACTGTGTCTCAGACCCAATGTAGTTGTGTATTCTTATGTGTGTAATAGTGCTCCTAGGTATCCCTCATGCTAATGACAAAAAAATCGTGGGTGATAGTTAGATAAAATATAAATGTGTGGATGAAATAGAATGAACTCCCCTTCCTATATAGTTTGTATGTAAAGTAATGTACCCAAATACAGTCCCTTTATCTATGTAGATAGCTAGCCCTTGATGAGAATTGTTTGCCCATATAATGGTATATATGTTGTGTTTATATAGGGATATCTTGTTTGAATTTAAACACTAATGGCCCAACATGCCAAATACAACCTCGGGATGTGAGAGGTAAAACCAAAAATTCCAACCTCAAATGTCAAAAATAAGACAAAACATAAAGAGGACATGATTTCCTAGGATGGACAGGAGATCCTAGCATTAGTGTCTAGTCCTAGACACTAATGTCCAAGGATAGGTGACAAAAAATGAGTGAAGACTGACCAATAGGGATCCCTGTGACTTGACTAGAATTGTGTTTATAAGTGACAAGTGTGAAGGAAAAAATAAATAGAAAACAATAAAACAAGTGGATGGACTATAGAATGGGTCATCAATGAATGCTTTTCTTACACAAGATGTGTGTGTGTGTGTGTGTGTGTGTGTGTGTGTGTGTGTGTGTGTGTGTGTGTGTGTGTGTGTGTGTGTGTGTGTGTGTGTGTGTGTGTGTGTTTGTGTGTGTTTATTTGGTGGTATAGTAAATAGTAGTAAGTGTGTAATTTTATGTCTACATTTTCCCCCACTTTATGTTCGTTAGAAAAATCTCAGTAACATAAAGTAGATAGAGATGCGTACCTGAAAGAAGTCTGAAGAAGCTCATGTTACAGAATTAAGCATATATTTTGTATACGTATGTGTCGAGTGAGAACATATAGCATGGTGAACCATGGATTAATGTGTCAATCTATGTAGTATAACGAGAGATATTGCACCATTATGAGGAGTGCTAAGCGATATTTATGATTACAGTGTTTAATTATTGGAGATTTCTATTTTTGTCATTGATCTAGATGTGATGGGGTAGGGATTGATCATTTCCCAACCCAATTTCATGTGTGGTAACAACTTAGGATTTGGGCATCCTAATACTCAAAAGCTCTTGCTGTTGTAGATAGAAAAAGGCCAAATTTGGTTGATTTGGATCTATTTTTATCAAACATGATAACCCATATAGGAGAAGTATAATAAAGGAAATGACGTATCATTTTCCCCACTCCACAGGTCTCACAAAAAATTTTATGTGATGGCTTCCATGTTAGGTCATCTGGAAGCAGTCACAAAATGTAGGATAACTTCCCATGTTAGGTTATCTATGAAAGTGGTGATATAAATCCCAAGTTAGGTCATCTGGGAGGATAAATATGTTGTGTTGTGTTGATTGATTGATATGATTTATGTATATTTGAATGTATGTGTTTTTTTGATTGGTTACTCATTGAGATATTTTATGTTTGTTTGCCCTAGGTTATGTCATTGGGGGGAATCACTAGAAGGTGATGTGAAATGTCACATGGTGTATGGTCAAATGTTTTATAATGATGGTTTATAAATTTTGATTGACCGTGTAATGGTGTAATGGGAATTATAAGATGAACCCAATTGTATGCCTCCCTTTCAGCAAAAGGGGGAGTGATGATGAGAATGAACACTTAGATGAAAGTAAGCACATATTGATGTAAAGAATAGTGTGTATATCAATTGGAAATGATGTCAAGGAGAAAGATGATGTGTGAAATGTGTATGATATGGTAGTTGGTGGAATTATAAATAGAATGACATGAATGGGATAAAAATTAGAGTAATTATACTCTAGATATGATTGAAACTGTGCCAAATGTATTAGTTAAGTGAATAAGTGCAAATAATGTCTATAGTAAGGTGGGTAATGGAAAGTTACTATAAATAGTAATGTGAAAATTTTAATAGGAAATTCACTTATTTATTCTACTAGTGTGATTATGAGCTCTAGGTGTGTGAAGATGCCTCAAGTGAGAACACCATGATTGAGTCAGTTCGAGATGGTGGCAAAAGTTGTGGTGTTACATATGACAATGAAGCTAGTAAGTGTGATTTGTTTTCGAAAAATGTGTTGATATAAGGCCTTTTTGATTAATTTTCACAAACTTTTTTTTTATTAATTTCTCTTATTTTTGGACCTAGACAAGAGTGGTGAAGACACTAATGACCCTCGAGATACTAACACCTAGGAATGGGTGCTAGTGACCTTTTCCTAAGTACCCTAGTCCTGCTCCTAGGTGCTGGCATCTCAGAACGCTTAGGTTGAGCCCAGGATGTTGTAGATGTGAAGATTAATGTGTGTTGATGTTATAGGTAGGTGTTTTTTCATATGTATGTGTAGAGGGACATCCATTCAAGAGATTTTCATGGTGTCCACAATTTGAGTATAATTATAGGATTGGTGTTGTCATATGATGAGTAGGATGTTCTAAACCATCTCATCCTATGGCACATACCGAGGATGGGGGATGTGCCCCATAATATTCCTATGATCATAGATTTGTGTGAGGGGTGGTGTGCAGATACTTGCACCTTTTGGTTACCTGCAAGGGAGATGATATTCAATATTGCATATGTATATCAAATACTGATATTTCCTATCACTAGTGAGATGGTTCAGGTTATAGCTATGGATGGTGTACAAAGATAGATGAGGGCCACAATGTTGTATTTTATGGGGACCCAAGTTCATATTGAGGTCCATATTATCCTAGATGTTATTATGAGATCATGTATTCCATGATTGCAGAATTTTATTTCTATGGTGATTGTGTCATCAATTGTAATGGAGGGTGATGGTGTAGGAATATTGTATAAGATGTATGATATCTATTATCAAATAGATGAGGAGAGAATGATGTATACCAAGGCATGATGTGTATTGGCCCACTTGTATAGGGATCTATATAGATTTACACAAGAGAATCATGGGGTTGTTATTGGAGCTACCAAATTGGTAGATGTATGGGCCTATGAGCATATTATGATATTGAGGAAAGTTGGTGGACCACGAGGAGAGTGGGTGAGGCCCAACATATTTGATGTGAGATTGGTAGGTGTTTGAGGAGGGAAGATAAATACAGATACCTATAAAAGAAATTTTATATCGTATGGGGCTAAAGGAAGTGATATTGAGGCCATACTGAGACTACAGAGGATGGCCAGAGGATGTAACAGAGTTATAATGCGTTTGACAGACTATCTGGCTAAAGGATCAGTTTCCAGGGGTAACTGAGTTATTTCAGGTGGAGGTTGGACTAGGTATCATGACATTTTTGTATGGCCCAGGATAGGACCCTAGATCCATATGTATGGATGAGAGCCATTAGTGCACCGAGGAGATCCGTAGCTAGACCAAGGTGCACAAGAGCATAGTTATTACCTCCTAGGCCAAATGAGGCAAATACAGTAATTGAGAAGATAGATGTGGATAACACAAGGTGTAAAGAGGCTTACCATGCATAATGGGTATCACATTGATGGGTGTTTTTGTTTTAAGTTTTTGTTCATGTGGTGGGAGCACTGTAGAGGAGGAGCAAAGGGGAAATCACATTTCCCTAATAACATAGTGGCAATGGTAGCACAGTGTGAGTATTTGCATAGTGATGTTCAATGATTTGTTATTTAGTTGATCTATTTTTTTTTTCTAATTTCTTGTTCCGTGGATGTAGGTGATGCATATTGGTCATGGATTATGGACACATCTATTTGTACATTGATGTGAAATGTTCCCACCAATGCACTTGTGGGTGGAGGTATGTTGGAGTGTGTAGATGATACTATGGGAAAGCATACCCATTTGTTCAAGCCAATGAAAATATCAGAAATAATGTGTTTTATGCTACTGAGTGAGATGGATGAGGTGTGTGAGGAGACATGGTGAGCTAGAGAGGCTATGGGTGGTAGTCCCCTAGCACATGATGTATTTACGTGGTTCTTTGAGTTACAAGATTGCTTGGTAGAGTAGTTGATGGAGGTGAAACTTTTACGTAGACAAGTGGAGAGATATAGGGGTTGTGATTAACGATGAAGAGTGGGTGGTGAATCTTCTAGTTCTAGAGCTCTCACAGGGGTAGATAGCGATAATGGTCTGGAGATATGATAAATACTTATGTATCAATGTACGGAGAGTTTCCCCTAGTGATGATAATTTTTGTAACTATGATTGTGAATGATATATATATATATATATGGACTTATAGGCATATGATCATTGTATTAAATGCTCATTGATGTGATGATTGGGATTCATATCTTAATATATAATGCATTAATTATTGTAGATATATATGTGATGCGTGATGTTTTGATTATTATTTTTAATTGTTGAATTTATTGGAAATGAGTTATTTTTTAGATTGAGTAATGTGATTATAGATAGAAAAATTATGATATAGTGTATATGATGATAGACGATGTATGTAATTTGACTGCAAAAAAGTGGATTATATGTAGAAATAAAGTTGTGATTAATGATGAAGTAAAAATGAATAATGTGTAAAAGTAGGAGGTGGTCATAATAGTTTAGTAAAGAAAATTTTAGTATGACAAAGATGCATGGGAAGGGGAAATAGCGATGCCCCATAGTGTATAGATGATAAGGTTCATTTATATAAGACCCCTCAGTAGTCAAGAATGGACAGTACAATAAGAGTGCATCATCAAGAAGTGATATAATAATGTGAACGAGATTGATTGATAAGGTGTGTAACATAAGAGTGAAGTGAGGTTCTTATTGTAACAAATCCCTCAATAGTCATGTAAGAACTGTAATAACACGAGTGCCTTATCAGGGGGTGAGGTTATAGAAATCACCTACCAAAGACCAATCCAGCGTGGAGTGGTGGAAGTATATGGAATGAAAATAGCATAATTGTATGAGACGAATTGAATGTCATGTGGAGTGGTTCCAATGATGGGTTATGTAGTAGTGGGAAGTGGAGATGTTGTGGGCAGTGGGAGCTATATTTTATTAGTAGCATGACACGGTGGATGAGATGGTGTAGTGCTGGATGGATGAGATGGAGAACATGCATGAGAAAAACATTCTGGTATTAGACGAATAATAACCTTAGAACTAGATGAAGGAGATAAATCAACCAGAGTAACAACACACTTGTGTAGTAGTGGAGACATGCCAAAGGAAATGACACCCTTATCTTCAAATTGTTGCAATCGGTCATGAAGGGCACAACACTCATTATCGTGATGGCCATTGATATGATGATAGTTGCAGTAAGCCTGACCATGTTGTATTTGTAAGCGATGAGGTGGATGATGTTGATTGGAATGTAAGAAAATAAAATGCTTATTAATAAAGGTATACAACACATTAAGAGTCCTATCATGATGAAAAAATTATATTGGCTCTTGTGAAAAAAGTGTAGAATTTTGAGGTGTATCCCAACATAGAGGAGGAGATTAAATACACTTAAGAAATGAAGAAGATTGAAATTTCTTTTGAGGTTGAGGAGATGGAGAATGTGGAGGACTTTCAACAGATAGGAATGGAGAAGAGATAGATTATGATAGATTATGTAGTAGTAGTAATGATTGGAGGAGGATCTAAAATAAGTGAAGAAATGAGATCTTGTTCTAGATCAATGACCTTATAGCATAAGAGTGTGAATGATTCACATGTGCCATATTGAAATCATTGTTTTAAATTTGGAATCAAACCATGATAGAATATTAATTACTTCTCTAAGTCAATGGGATGGAATAATAACATATGCATGCAAGCATTGAATCCTAAAATGTAATCAGTGATAGGTTTTGTTTTTCCTTGGTGTAAGCTAGTTAGATGATCATATGTGACTTTAGGGCCATTGTTGAGTATGAAGAGACAAATTAAATTTTATTCCATCTCACAATAGGTACTAATAGATCCAAAGGGTAGATGTGTGTACCATTGGAGAGATTCATCTATAAGACTATGGTGAAAGGCTTTGATATATAATTAATCATTACAGTATAAAGCCATAGCTATACAGTAATGTTTGAGATGCAAATAGGGTTTTTAACTACCATCAAAACATGAAAATGTAGGCATAGTGAAATCCTTTGGAAATTCTGAATTTTGAATCTTTTTTAGAATAACATTTCCATTTTAAAAATTATTATCAATAGAAGCATTATGGGCCTTGATTTTTAGTGTGAGATATTGGACCGGAGATTATAATTAGCCAACAACATGCATGAGTGATAAGATGTCCTATGGATGAATGGTAGGGTATAGAAATGGTGTATCGAGTGGTTTCAATTTTCCATTATGAGTGATCATAAGAATTCCAAGAGGAGACATAGAAGATGTCGATGGTGTATTGATATGGGTGCCAAAGAAGTAATGGGCGGTGAAGAACATATAACATCAATAGAATTTGTAGGAATAACATCAGAAACATAATTAGGAGATGATGTAATAGAATGAGATGAATCATGCATGATATTAAAGACAATCTTAAAAGAAGATGAAAGCGGAGCAGGGGATTTGCACTCAGAAGTATGTAAATAAGTAAAATAATTATTCTAAGGTCTCTCATCAAAATTTAACAAAGACTCAGATGTAATGATTTCGTTAAGTGTATCATCAACATATAATGAAGGAAGAGGAGAAATAGCATGTAATACATCATGAGAAACATTTTCAGAAATGGAAGGAGTATGAGATGTAACTATAGAATCATATTAACTAATATAAGAAAAAAAATCATGCACATGTTTATTGTATTCTTATTTTTTAGATACAACATTATCATAAAGATTAGGCATAAAACTAAGAATAACATAATCTAATTTCTCGTTAGAAATAAAAGGAGTGCAATTAACTGAATAATAAGGTCTACAACCAGAAAATATTTTCGGATCAGAAATGATGGTAATAGTACAATGATCAAAACTATCAAGAACATTGTATTCATTAGAAAAGAGTTGTCTTTGAGTATCATCTGGAAGAATAATGTCATGATATAGAGAGGTAAGATCAGCAAAAAAAAAATCATCATAGATATGATTGACACTCACATGAGGCATGACTATCCGATAAGGACAAGAACTATCCTTAGCCATTTAGGTTTTAGTGGATCCTATGGAAAGTAGTTATAAGCTACGGGTTCACTAAAGTGATTCAATTAAATATAATTATTTAATTTAAATATAAATGCAAAGATCTAATGTAAATAATACACAATGAAATATAAATGCTACACAACTTATTTAATGTTAATTATGAAATGAAATGAGAGGGGTAAGGTACTTATCTTAATTTTTTTTATCCCACAGTGAGTCTGGACTGGACAATATGATGAAACTAAAGCACAAACCATCGTAACAAACCAAAAAAATACAATAGAGGTTGAAATGGTTGGACTCGAGTGCTTGAGTCTGTAGAAAATTCAAAACCTAGTTCTGATATGGTCGTTAGGGCTTCGTACTTGTTCCCCTTTGGTCATCTATATGTTGCACTTGGATAACTAAGGTGCCTATAAACCACACATGAATATCCTCCTACAACCCCCTAAAAAATACATCAAATATTAAAAAAAAAAGATGCAAAATGAGGGTTCGGACTATCCTCATCTGTCAAAATGGTGAACTTATGACTGAGAGTTGTAATACATCTCAAACCCAATGTAATTCCATGTACTTTTGTATGCAATGGTTCTCCTAGGTTTCCCTCACGCCAATGACACCAAATGACTAGGTGGTAGTTAGATAAAATTATAATGTGTGGATGGAATAGAATGAACTCCCCTTCTTATCCAGTGTGTATGTAGAGTAATGTGCCCAAACATAGTCCCTTAATCTATGTAGATAACTATCCCTTGATGATAATCATCTACATATAGAATGGTATGTATGTTGTGTTCATATAGGGATCTATTATTAGAATTTAAATACTAATTACCTGACATGTTGATTAGTACCTTAGGATATAAGAGGTAAAATTGAGAATACCGACGTAAAATGTTAAAAATAAGACCAAAATAAAGAGGACATGGGCACCTAGGATGAAAATGAGCGCTTGGGGATAAGGTCTAGTCATAGGCGCTAGTGTTAATGGACAAGTGATAAAAAAATGAGTGAATACTGACCAATAGGGATCTATATGACCTGACCATAATTATGTTTATGAGTGACAATTGTGAAGGATAAAATCAATGGAAACCAACAATACAAGTTGATGGACTACGGAATGGGTCTTCAATGAATACTTTTCTTACACAGGATCTATATATAAAACAACATACTTGGTTATATAGTAAATAGTATTAAGTGCATGATTTTGTGTCTACAAGTACTATTACATCACACCTCTAATATGTCATTATATGTTTGATTCGTAAGAAAGATAAATAGACATTAACGACATTTTTTTTTCTTTACATTTACATTGTTTTATCTTTTTATACTTCTATCCTTTGCTTTTATGGAACTATCAATTTACATTTAGAAATTGGACAATATATTACACAACTCAGTATTTTTTTTTTAATCTTTAGATCCTTTCAAACAAACACTTAGAAGGGACATGAGTTCCTAGGCCCTATTATCCCCTTTGGATTCTTTTTTCCTCTTTCCCTCTCCTCTTATGTTTAAAATGACACATCGACCATTATCTTTTCCAAAAACATCTATTATCACTCTAGCATGACTTTTAGCATCGTTAATGTCAAAATTCAAGTAAAGTAATCATATGTATAAATGAATCACTTACTATTATAAGGGGTTGGGAAATTGGGATAGTAATTTCTATCTACTACTTGGACAAACAAAAACACTTAAGGACTACATTTAGGACGCATAATTCACAGTAAAGCAAGGGATTTTTTAATTCCATCACACACATTATCTTCATACAAAGTAGTTATAACTTGATATATTAGTACGACTGGAACAAGGGAAACTTAACTTCAAGGGAAAAAATTCTATCAAACATACAAAAACTATATTGAGTCTAAAATGTAGTACAACACTCGATGAAAATCACATTAGGGTAAGTTTCGAGGTCACTTTGACTAATCATATGCATATATTATTTAATCTAATATATTATTGAGTGTTGTGCATATACCTATGGTTAGTTTTCTAGGTAGAGGTGTGACAAAAAAACCCAACAAAAAATTCGAAGTGATGAAGAGTTAAGTGAATGTGAGATTATCAAATGCTGAAAAAAATAGATCTACACTCATTTCCAGGACACTAGTACCCAATTCAGATACTAGGGCCAGAGGAGGTTTTATCCCCTTCTAGGTCCTTATTTCCATCATATTTAAATATCATTTTTTTCTAGAAGGATCATGCATATTCAAGATCTATCCTATTCCACTATCACTTGATGCCATAATCGATCTAGATACTCAAGAATTAACTAAGTCACTCTCATCCTTTCATTACTTGTACTTGTTTTCCATTGCATGTTGTATCTTATATGTTGTTGATATTATTTGATTGATCTTAGTCCTGTAATTTAGATTTAAATTTTATTAAATCATTTTGTTGAACTTGATGTACTGTATTATTCATTATCTTTCTTACAATCTATTGGCTTTTAATTATCCGAGATGACACTTAGATACTTACTTCTCATGGGCATGTGGTTCTCCAATCACTTTGGGTAATCTTAATATATCTATTCCTTTATTTATTTTATCTGAGGTTACATATTTTCACATGGTCTTGGGACTTCATGGGCTTATGGTTTCCAAATCCATCCCATCCATAGTTCAATTCATGCCTTAAGTTTGTACACAAACATCACGTTATCACTATTCCATACATCCCACCATGGGCTCCTTTATCTTTGGCACCTCTCACCATCACATCTTATGTTGATACTACCACTAGTGTACCTACATCTACAAATAGTGTTGATATACCTATGGCTTTGGCATATACTATTACGGAATCTAGAGATCCTATAACTTCTTGTGTTACTTCTTGTGTTAACTCTTGTTCTAGGTTCAAACACGACCATTGAGGGTGGACTTACCTACATGAACCTCACTTTGCACACATAAACAAGGGGAAATATTACTCCCCTCCCCTAGTCATTTTATTTCACATTCTAATAATTCAAAAACATTCAAATATTAGCAAAACTAAAAAAATTACCTTCTATATTGGATGCATGTATCATTTCTTGTTTATACTATTCTATGTTTCATTTTTCTTATAATGTTACTTTGATTCATAATATGGTCTATCCTTCTACATATACACACACACATTCACATGGTACTTTAAGATGAATGTAGGTTATCTATTGGCTATCACATGATGTATGATGCTTGACACTATTCTCTACCAGTCTCATTGATGCTTCTACGGGCATTAACTTTCCCTATATGTATCTAGAAGTGGTACATTTTATATCTAACTTTTAGAATATCTAGGTGTTACAATACTATTTTAATGTCGATATACAATCTGACATACTATCAATTTGTAGGAACACGCTAACGATTTCTTTATGTGTATAATTTCAAATCTTGCAATTGCCTATTATCAACATTGACCTATCAAATTTTCCCCTGAATTTCCTGTCTACGTTTGATAAACACTTCATTATCATTATTTATCGGTCTATGCCCTATGCTTGTTATCTTGTTTTCTTGTGTATACTTGAAGGTATAAATTGTACATTGTGACCAAACTTAATGGTTTAAACAATAATTGCATATTCTAATGTAGATAATTTAAAAAGTAATTCTATTTAGATAGTTTATTGTGTGTGTCACTAGTTTCCATTACATTATTCCATACTTATTTTTCAGTATCACTATATAGAGTCTTTCTTCATTTTTAAATGCATCATCACAATGACTATTTTCCATGCACATTCGTTATTACTCTTATAACATTTCATGTCTTGAGTTACTACACATCAGATAGCTAGATTTAGACAATAATCATCGACATTTCTCATTAGTTCATCTCACACACCCCAAGATAACATGGGGGATTTTTTACCAGTAGTCAATATTTTAACCCTCTCAACAGTTCAAAAATCTTGACATATGTTGGGACCTGGACAACATAAGTGATTTTCCACATGAGCTAATCATCACTGGTTCAATGTAAATTTTGTACCGAATTAAACATCAGAGGGATATATTTTTCAAGATCAATGATTAATGGTGGGTTCATACATGAGTCCCACCTAGCAATGACTATTTTGTACTAGGGAAAAATACAATTATTTTACATATGGTAGGCATGTTCTCAGTGACATAGTATGTCATAGACCCACAAGTATCGATTATTTTCAAATATAGTTAATTATTACTTTAATGACATATGATACCCCTAAGTCAACGCCATGTTTCATGACTATGAATTAAGGGAATTAATGAGTATTCATTTCTCATAATGACATATTTCCTACCATAATGCAAAATAATTGAATGACGCATAGGGAATAATGTAGAGCATCAACATTATGCTTGGAATAGTGTAATCATATGTGGCTAGTTACTGTTGGTTTTGTGACCATCTGTAGTGGCAATTATTTGTGGAGAAGAATTAATGGATGTAGGGAAATGATGACAAATCTCTCAACACTCTTCCTATAGTGATAGGATGATTAAATCCTCAATATATTAAATCTCGGTTGGGAATTGATCACTCTCGACTCTTCTAACCATCTATAAGACAAAAACACACATGCATAATTTTATATTTACTCTAATGACATCTATGTGTATTCTATCCTGGGTTCATTTATTGTGTCCTATTCTTTTACTTCCATACCCTCAATTCATGTGTTGTGATCTCTTATGTATCCTACAATCTCCATTTAGCATGCTTTTAGTTATAATATTCATTCAACATGTTATCTATTACAGCATCCTTTGGCTCTCCACATGGTACATTATTCTTATCTCCTTTATGCTATCAAATATTCATTCACCAACATAAAGTGGCAGAAAATGTACACACGAACTTATGCACTTATTACTATTACATTGTGCCTTTATTATGTCATTATATGCATCATTCCTAAGAAATAAAACTAGACATTAACAAAGCTTGTTTTGTTTACATTTACATTATTTTATCTTTTTATAATTTTTTCATTTTGTTTTCTAAAACTATACCTTTACTTTTATATAATGGACAATATTTTACCCAACTCATTATTTCATGTTTTATCCTAATATCCTTTCAGACACTAGCACCAAGTATGGATTTGAGTGCCTAGGTTCTATTATCCCCTTTAGTTGCTTTTGTTCTCTTTTCCTTTTCTCTTATGTTTAAAATGCCACATCGACCATTATCTTTTCTAAAAACTTATATTTTCACTTTTGGTCTGCTTTTACGGTTGTTAATGAAGAAATTCAAGTAAAGGAATATATATATATAAATGAATTAATATTTTAAGGGGATAGGCATATGGGATATTACTTTCTATAAACTACTTAGAAAAAGAGAAAAAAATAAGGACTCTATTTAAGCTGCATCATTTTAATTTATAGAAATTTAAATCATTATTATAGGATTAATATCAAATGAATATAACCTTAATAAACAAGATCTAGCATACAAAGTACAAGAAAGTGTGCAAGATAGGACATGAGAGTGATTTAGCTTGTATTGGTAGATCTGGTCTAATTCTAGGTTGGGAAATAGGATGAAAAGGATGGATTTGAACAGTGTAATCTCTTTATGAGAAATTTGTATTTATAACCTCTTTCATATGTGAGAACCTAGATGTGGACATGACAACCAGAGTGTTAGTGTTTGAAATGGGTGCTAATGTCCTCAGAATTACTCTACTTCTAATATTTTTAGGGTCTGAACTTAACTTCCTTCTTTTACTCTTTTTTGCATCCACTTCATTGTAGGATTTTATTTTTAGACATGAACTTGCAAAAAAACCCTATTTTCCTACAAAAATATCAAGATAACATTAGAAGAAATTAATAATGAATATTCTTAAGTCATATTGACCTCAAGGGTCACCCCAATGTGATTTTCCCCAAGCATTGCACTAGATTTAGACTCTATGTAGTTTTAGTGTATGCGATTGAATTGTTTCCTTTAAAGCTAGGTTTCCCTTATGCCAGTCACACCAAGATATTGGGATACAACTAATTTTCACCCAAGATGAATGTGTGTGATGGAATTTGGAAATATCCCCTCCTGTGTAGTGAATGATGCATCCCAAATGTAGTCGTTGAATAGTTCTCCTTTCCCAAGTATTATATAGTAAGTACTAACCCCCAATTATCCAATCCCTAATGATAGTAAGTCATGTATGTATGTAGGTGTGTGTGTGTGTGTGTGTGTGTGTGTGTGTGTGTGTATGATCCCTTTGTTTAAATATCTTCATTAAAAACAAGAAAATTTGTCCCAAATTAATAAGAAATATTTTATAAAAGACCTAATAAATGATGTGACATGTTAAAAGGTATTAAAAGGAGGGAATATGACATAAATGCCCAAAGTGTCTGGGAGCTCCTATATTTAATGTGTGGTATTATTTGGGATGTTTGGAAGATATAAGAGTAAATATTGAGTTACAATATATGTTTTTCTAATTTCCAAGAGTAAAGTGGTCATTCTTTAAAACTAAATAAGAAGAGTGTGTAAGAGGATAAATAAATGTAAATGCATAACACATGTTGTTAACATCTAGTTTTCTCACTTAGTAATTGTGCATATAATGAAATTCCTAGAGGCCTAATGTAAATAGAAAGTTAGTTAACATCTAGTGTGTGTTATACTAGTGAATGAATATTTAATAGCATAAGTATATAAGAAGAGATTACCTTATGCAAAATCAAAGGAAATTGTAACCGATAGTGTGTCAAAATATGAATGTGCTTGATACCGTGCCAAGTGGAGATTTTAGAATGTGTATCATGGGATCTAAAAGAGGATAAGGATCCCAGGGGTGACTGCGTGTATATAGTAGAAATGATGCATGTGTTTGTTCCTTGAATATTTCCTTTGCTGGAGTGACTTGTTCTTTGAGATTTTTCTTTGTTCCATTTTTGTGTTTCCCTTTATCTAAGTAAGGTCAAACCTGCAAAAGAAGATAGGTGTAGTCAATTCCCATGATAAATGAAATAACAATTTAACTTAGTAAATGTCAAAATAGAAATTCATATTGAAAAACATGTGATAAAGGATACAATACATCTAAGTGTCATGATAGAAGGGATATAATTGTTCTTGTGTGTTTTTTACCTTGGATATGGTTAGAATAGTACTAAGGATTTTGGCATCAAACTGCATATTTGGGCATCCTGTCACCAAACTATGGATTTGAGCATCTTGTTGCCAAGTTGTGTTAGCCATTGCATGTTATTGTTGTCATTGATGTCAAGTCAATTTATGGAAAAGGGTGTCATGAGGTCATGTGAGTCTCCATAAGGTGTTATTCAAGTGTCAAAAATGAAGGTTGATTAGTAATGTCAAGTTTGGTGGAGTCATATCTTATTTTAGAGCATGGTTTCACTTACATAGTCATGGTTTGAGTCCTCCCAAATGATTTTAAGGTTTTCATGAGGTCACACATGGTCATGAGGTGTGTTAGAGGTGTATATGAGTCTGTATGTGGTCAGCATGGATGGTTCATGAGGTTTTATGGTTGAGTCAGGCCATTCCAAGCCTATTCCTATCCCTTAAAGAGTGCAAAATGAGATGGAGGTATGCATTTTGGATCTGATCAGTATTTTCTAAGCATGAAATCATAATTTTGACATGATATAGTGGGTGTATGATGAGGTTTAGGTCAGTACTCATAGGTATAGTGTATATTTAAGGTCCTTGGGAAGAAAGCAGGTGAGAACAAATAGTTTAGCATAGGTAAGTCTTAATGGATGGAGAGTTTGAGATATCTCTGGAATATATGGTCAATATTGTTAGTTTCAGGTCAAAGTGAAGAAAAATTTGCAAGATAAATTAGTTTTGGAAAAACTAGGTAAGTTGCAGTGTGATTTTAAGACAAATGTGGACCTTCTGATGCTCGTTGTGAATTGTATGCATTGCATGGGGATCTATGATCTTTGAAATATATTCTTTGGTTAGTTATGAAGGTTTGTAAAAAAAATGAGGTGGTTTGATCCTCACATTATTATGAACAATTGTTAATAAGGTAAGTTGGTTTGAAACCCTAACTAATAGAGGATTGGAGAAGATTGAGTATAATAACCCAGTTTTGATTGATTTTGAAAAAGTGATGATTAGATGTTGTAAAGGAATCTTCAAGATTTCTAGAAAGGTGTATTAGTGCATGTGAGTGTATGTGGTCCCCACCTGAATATGATAGTTTGTAAAGAATTTCTATTTGGGACAAGTGATTTAACAAATATTGAAATATATATGTTAAATTCTAATTAAGTTCAACATAGATATAGATATGCAATAAAATATAGATTCGACCCAAGAAAATAATATCTAAAAATATGAAACCATAGTTTCAAGAGAGATGGTAAGATACTTAGCTAATTCATAATACATCTGAAGTTGTGCCAAGATAGAAAACTAGTGAAACAAAAAAATAGGATGTCACAATCAGACCCAAAAAAATGCAGAGATGTCAGGAATGTCATGACTAGGGCACCTGGATAAGGTTAGGGGTTCCTAGGGCACCAAGGAACTTTTTTGGGTGTCATTAGTAGCTCAGAGCCTAAGAAAATCACTTTTGAAGGGTCAGGAGATGTTTTTTAGATGTTTCCTTTAGTCTCATGTATTTCATTGCTTGATTTTTAAATTCACCTAAAACGTGTAAATAGAAAGAGCACTTGTAAAACCCCAAAACACATAAAATCCTAAAAACAAAATATGTAAATGGGGATTTGAACTGACCCTGGTAGTCACCTGATTAAGTAAACTTATGATATGGATTTTGTATGACATTTCAGACTCCATGTAGTTCTACATTTGTGTGTTCAGAATCATGCCCTAGGTGGCTCTTGTACAAGTTGCACATGATAGAAAGTAATAGCTAGATGTAGAAAATGTAGATAGATGTATCCATGGAAAAATGAACTTCACCTTCTATGAAGTGTATATATAATAATGTATTCCTTTTTCCCTTAAATTGTAGCTATATGGATGCTTTGATGCTCTTCTAATGGCCTTTGGATGTAACCTTAGGTGATGATAATATATGCTTAGTGCTTGGTCATTTATTATGATTGCATAGATTTTTATTTATATGATTCCATTTTTTTAATTTCGTAACTAACCACTAAAAGGATGACCACCAAGAAAATAAAATTTCCAACATCTAGAAAGGACCCAAAATATATGAGCAATATATAAAGAGGTCGAGTGCACCCAGAGGGGATGGGGGTAACTGGGCACTGGTGTCTAGGCTCGTAAAAATTGAAGTGTCAAAAATTAGACTAGGAAAGAATGTGTGTAAGACCAAGAAGGTAAATAAAAATAAATAAAATATACCAAAGATAGTGGTCAATTAGGGATTTTCTCACTTAGGAATCACATGAATAATGTTATGTGATCATGACAACAAGTATACCCAAAGTGCGTGATTTAGTGTCTACCTTTTCCCCCACTTTATGTTGTTGAGAAAATGATCAATAACATAAAGTAGATAAGATATGTTTACTTGATAAATTTGTAGATCGATGGTGAAAAGCATGCCGAGGAGACAAGAAAAAGCGTGGAGTGATAAAAAGTGAAGCATGGAAGCTAGAGAAGAGGAAGTGAAAAATGATGACCCTAGTGATGAAAGTGTATGTGTAAATGTCTCATTGTACCTATTCTTGATTTTTATTGGTGTTGGATGATGTGAATATTGCTTCCCATAAGGATGGATCTGTAAAAGAGAATAGAAAATGAGTATTCAAATATGTGTATATGAAAAATTCGATCCAAACAAGTAAAAAGTGTGTAAAAAGTATGTAAAAATTAGAAAAGGAACATGTGTACCTGATCCATGATGAGTGAAAGAGATAGAAATAATGTTGAAGATGTTGTAGAAGAATGATTTATTTGGGCAATATCACACTAGTTACACTAAGTGTGAGTTTTTTTGGTGATCTCACGCCAAGTGTGAAAGAAGTGTATAGAGAAATGTCTAGTGTTCTTCTCCAACCTTTGACTGCTTCCCGAAGAGTTAAAACTACTACAGATGTTGTTTGCAAATATGATACATTATAATCTAGCATAAATATAGAAAGAAATTTGTAATTCATGCATGCCGAGTGTTGAAGAATTTTTCCTAATCTATAAAATCCATTGTGTAAATTGTTGTGAACTATTTCAAAAAGAAAAAAACTGTGTAAATGCCCCTTAGTCATAGGCACTTAGGAAGGGTTGGGGGAACCTAGGCACTACTATCTAGTGTTGGGCATTGGTTTCTGTTTTTTCCTGAAAAACCATGTCAAAATTTGGGTCATTGCTGAGAATAAATACTATGTTGTACCAGTACTAAACTTTGGTATATTTTGACCATAAAATGTCATATTGGGTGATCGATTCACCCAATGATGCTCCCTCATTTCTGGTGCATGCGACGCCAAAAGGAGTATGCAGCCCAACAGAGTACAAAACACTGAACTAAAACTTATGTCATGCAAGTGGAAGGGAGTGTGCTTGGTAAAAACTAAGCCACATGCAAGAAAAGTGGCAAGAAAACAAGTTTTACTATAAATAGGATAAACATGCATATAGAATACAACATGTAAGCTAGAAAGAAAGAAGACAATGTAGATAACAAAAATTGGGTTGTAAACATGGGACATCACTCATGTTGTTTGTAATAAAATTAAGGCTGAAGTGGCCAAAAGCATACGGTATGCACACATGACAAAGGGAAAATCCCATAAATAATTACATATAATAGAAAACAATGACAAACGAGAAAACAATCTAACAGACAACCATGGTAGAAAAGAGTTCTTGTAAGACAAATGTTGCACATGAATCACCCATTAACATGTTAGAAAGATAGAAAGTATGTCAAAACATGTATGATCTGATATAGTAGTCTACTATTATTAATAGTAAGTAGTATAAATCAAAACAATAGTACATGTGATGTGTATGAAAGTGAATGCCCTCAAGAGCCTACTGCGGGACTGGTAAGAGGTACAGTGCCAAACATCCATGTTGAGTGTAATGATCTATGTTAATTCTATGATCACAACTAGAAAGGAAAGTGAACATGTATGTGTATTTAGAAATGACATACAATGTATCTAGCTAACATAGTAAGAAAAGTGTAACACGCGAGTATAAGTAAGAAAAATATACAGCCAAGATATGCAAGAAATAGAATGGAATGCAGTGTTCGTGTGATTAGGGCAGCATGTTCCCAAGTGAATGTGAATGAGTATTCCTAAGATGAGGTTCGTTTATAAATTATTTCTCAACGGTCGAGAACAAACTAAAGAACAAGAGTGCGTCATTGGGAAATGTTTGAATTGTGCGCTATAAAGATATGATCATCAAAGTGTAAAGCATATTGAGTGTGTGAGTTTGGTGAAGTTGATTTCAGATTGGTAACCTCAACAGTTGATTATGAACTGTGGAAGTAGAGTGTGTTATAGGTGAGTTTCTTCTATGATGCATGTGCATGAGAAATATGTGTTGTGAATGCGCCAAGTGTGTAGTGTGCAATTTGATGATGTGAGGTTCATGAATGTAGTGATCCCTAAATAGTCAAGTGTGAACTGTAGCACAAGATTGCATCATTGGGTGAAAATGATACAATTGTATCAAGATGTGTAAGACATGTGTGAGAGACTATATGTAAAGTACAAAGGGAAATGGTAGAAATGTAAGACATCGGAGGGCACTAGAAGGGGGAGAATAAGCATGATGACCCCCAAGTGTGTCAATTATGGAGATCTATATGGTGACATAAGAGGTACCATGCCCTTACAGGAGAGCATCATCTGTATCATGATAAGTGAGAGGGACAACACAATGGTAGGCATAAGCAATAGTAGGACCAGATCATGGTGGTAGAGTTTGAAATGGCTCTTGAGGATACACGTAAGGAATAGTGGTGGATTAATGGGTAGTGATGTATCATACGTAGTAGGAGGATGCATTGAACTGATTTTTAGAGGAGGTTTCTTAGGTTGAATTGATAGCATTGTTTATGACTTAAGAGGAGGCGGAGTGAGACTAATTTTGAGAGGTGGTTGCTTAGTTTAAGTGGATGCCATAGGTAGTTCTTGAGTGATAGAAGAAGAAACATTAGAAGTTATGACATGATATTCATTAGACATAAAGGAATCAGATTTAGGAACCCATTGAGATATAACAAGTGGAAAGGACCGTGTAACAGAATGATATGTAGTTAATGAGATAAAACCTTAACACTCAAGATGTTTGATTCTTCATTGTAAAGCATAGAAATCATTGTCATTATTTCTATTGATTTGATGATAATTGTAATATAAAATACCTTGATATTTTACAAGTTGATAAGGAGGGTAACAATGAGTATATGACAAGCTGATTAATTGATGAGTTATGAGCTGCAAAAGAATATCTTGTTTCTTAACATTGAGTGAAAAATTCATAGGTGTGGGGAGAATAAATATTTGAGGTTCACTAATATGAGCACATGTAGAAGACAAAGAATGAAGATGATGTGTAGAAGGAGAAAAAACATGATCCTAAGAAGCATCCTTAAGATGTTTGATTTTGGTTTTAAGAGATAATTGTGCATTCCATAGCCTGAAATTTATCTTGAAATAAATAATTAAGATCTTGAATGGATGTGCAAATAGATAGATTGGAATTAGAACTAAGAGAGTCATCAGAAATATGATCGAAGATAGGATTGACTTGAGCGGGTGGCGTATCTTGAGGAAGATACATGGTGTCTAGGGATTTTTGAAGAACCTCTTTGCAAGGTGCATGCATTTTAAGTAATTCAGACAAAGATATTTGATGAACCTTAGGAGCCATGATATAAAATATGATGTACTAAAGAAGGATTTGAATGACTGATCACGAGTGGGGTTCACCAAATGATATACAAATATTGAAATATATATGTTAAATTCTAATCAAGTCATAACATAGATATAGATATAAAATAAAATAAATATTTGAACAAAGAAAATTAGATAGAAAAATATGAAACCCTAGTTGCAAAAGATAGGGTAAGATACTTAGGTGATTCATAATACATCTGAAGCTGTGCTAAGCTGGAAAATGGGTGAAATAGGAAAATAGGATGTCACAATTAGACCTAAAAAAATGTAGATATGTTAGGAATGTCGAGACTAGGGCACCTAGATAGGTTTAGGGATGCCTAGGGTACCAAGGACCTTCTCTATGCTCCGCTGACTTCTCAGAGCCTTTGAAAACTAGTTTTACAGGGTCACAAGATGTTCATTGGATATTTATTTAGTCAGTTTTACTTCATTAATTAATCATTCAATTCACTTAAAACCTGTAAATAGAAATAGTACCTACAAAACCCCAAAATAAATCAAATCCTAAAATGAAAAATATGTAAATGGGGAGTCATACTATACTCGGTGGTCACCTGGCTAAGTGAACTTATGATCTAAGTGTTTCACTACATTTCAGACTCCATGTAGTTTTGTGCGCATGTGTATGTATAATCATACCTTATGTGGCTCTTGTGAAAATTACACTTGATAGTGAGAAATTGATAGATGTAGAAAATGCAGATAAATGTGTGCATGGAAAAATGAACTTCCCCTCTTATGATGTGCATGTAGACTAATGAAATCCCTTGTCCCATAAATGGTAGCTAGATGGATGTTTTTATGCTCTTATAATTGCCTTTAGATGTAACCTTAGGTGATGATATTAGATGCTTAGTGCTTGGTCCTTTATTATTATCACATAGCTTTGTAGTAATATGATTCACTTGCTTAAATTTCATAATTAACCACTAAAATTCTGACCACCAAGAAAATAAGATGCCCAACACCTAAAAAGGAACCAAAACATGTGAGAAAGATACAAAGTGGTATCACAAAACTCCATATTTATATGATTCACTTGTTTAAATTTCATAATTAACCACGAAAACTCCGACCACTGAGAAAATAAGATTCCCAATAGCTAAAAAGGAACCACAACATGCGAGCAAGATACAAAGAGGTCCGAGAACTAAGAGGGGCTAGGGGCACTTGGGTGCTAGCATCCTGGATGGGCATTGACGTCTAGACTCAGAAACAAAAAAGTGTCAAAATTCATACTGGGAAAGAAGGTGTGTAAGACCAAGAAGGAAAATATAAAGCAAGAAAAGAGGCCAAAGACAGTGGTCAATTAGTAATTTTATCACTTAGGAATCATATGAAAAGTGGTATGTGATCAGGACTAAAAGTATACCCAAAGTGTGTGATTATGTGTTAGTTTTTTCCTTTATGTCAAGCCCATTGATGAAAAATGGTGTCATGAATTCTTGTGAATCTCCTTGCGGTGTTATTCAATTTTCAAACATGAAGGTTGATTGGTAGTGTCAAGGTTGGTCGAGTCCTAGGTTGTTCTAGACTATGGTTTGGATTGCATAGTCATGGGTTGAGTCTCCTAAATTGATTTTAAGGTTTTCATGAGGTCATAGATGGTCATGATGTGTGTTAGAGTTGTATATGAGTTTGTATGTGGTACTCATGGTCGGTTAATTAGGTTTTATGGTTGAGTCAGGTCATTCTAGGCCTATTCCTAACCATAAAGCATGCAGAATGAGATGGAGGTATGAGTTTTGGAGATGATAATTCATATTCAAGATTGGTAGCATAATTTTCACATGATATATCAGGTTTATGATGATTTTTATGTCAACACCCATAGCTATAATGCATATTTGAGGTCCTTGGGAATAAAATAGGTGAG
The DNA here is from genome assembly GCA_019776745.2 of Taxus chinensis. NCBI lineage: Eukaryota > Viridiplantae > Streptophyta > Pinopsida > Cupressales > Taxaceae > Taxus > Taxus chinensis. The sequence goes on from CM034154.1 coordinate 233,906,333, forward strand.
AACATAAAGTTTAACACATGAAAGTATTAATGGTGGGAGAGTTTGAGAGATATTTGGAATAGATGATTAGTACAGATAGTTAGATTATGATTTGATGATTCTTTGTGACAATTTTCAAGTCAATTTGAATAATAATTTACAAGATACATCCATTTTGGAAAAATTGGGTAAGTTACAATGTGATTTTGAGATAAATATGGACCTTTTGATAATCATTTTGAATTGTATTCTTTACATGGGGACATGATATCTTTGGAATATATTCCTAGGTAAATTATTAGGTTTCAAAAAAAAAATAGGTGGTTTGATCATAATTTTTTTATGAACAATCGTTAGGAAGGTAAAGTGTTTATCAACCCTAGCTAAACCCTAGCTAAAAGCGACTTGGAGAAGATTGAGTATATTGGCTTGATTTTAATTGATTTTGAAAAATTAATAATTGGATGGTGTATAGGACATTCCAGATTTCCAAAAATGTGTATTAGTGCATGTGAGTTTACGTGGGCTACACTTGAAAATTATTGTTTCTAAAGAAGTTATGTTTGGGACAAGGTTTTCTAAAGGAGTTGAAACATAAATTCGTATCTTTTTTTATCATGTGATTTTTTCTTGATGTCCATGATGGTTTTCGGTCATGGTGATGCATCTAAGTGGTAAATTGTACCCTATTTGTGAACACTAGTCAAAGGGCAGTTCTAGGAAGTTTACAGAGATGGTCTTGGTTGAAGGCATTCCACTTAGATTTTGAATGATTTATAATATTTTATGGAAATATTATTTAGAGGGATTTATAGTGGTATACGTTTTGTCTCTTTATGATGATATTTGATGGGTGATTCAGGTCATTTTGTGAGATAGAAGATTGTTGGTTTTCTAGGACAATATTTCTCAGGATGAAAGAATGAGGTGAATGAGGAGTGAGATGGATGAGTTGATTCTTATTATCAATTATAAATTGAAGAGGGATGATTTTTTTTCCTATTAAAGGCCTTTGGAGGTCTTAAAAGTGGCATAAAGGGTGAAAACTAGTTGATTTTCCGAAACAAATTTCTGAGAAACATGATTTGGTGAAGAGGAAAGTTGATGTGGTTTGAGCATATGGAAGTTTCAAGAGGTATAACATGCATGGATGTGTTATAGAGGTTCTAAGGTTTCCATATATTTTATACATTCCATAGTTGTATTGATAATTTGTGGTACTGAGGTCCAAAGGTAAAGATAGTGTGCTAGAAATAATTGTTTTGTGAAAGATATGAGCCTTCTGAGTTGTGTTATGAATTATCTTATTGGTCAAACCCAATTAAAAAACATTGATGATGGTTTTATGATATATTACATGTGTGATGAATTATGGGGCTTGAATAATCATGGTTTTTGTGTTAGTGGATTTTACTCATCCTAGTGATGGGGTTTTGATTGGTTTTTATGCTTGTATGGATGTTTTGGGCATGACCATTTTAATGTATGTATTGGGATTTTATTAAGTTTCATTGGTATATCTAAATGTAAAGGACCCACCTACATTTGTTTTATGATATGAAAAGCATATAAAAGTGATGTTTTGGGTGCATTTGTGAACTAGGTGTGCATGGATGAAAAGTGTGACCCATATGTGAGGGTGTAACAAGTATGAATGCATTATTTGAATACTTGGGATTTATTTTACAAGTTTAAGATTGATTGAGAGAATGTGTGAAAGGTTTTAGAGCCAAGAAAAGTCCAAGAAGATCAAGGTAGAGAGAATTGAAGGAGAGACCATGTGATGAGGGTTTAAAGTAATTTTGAGCTAAATTTTTGTATCAAAATCAGATGTGGTATGAACGTATTTAAATTTTCATATTTATAAAAAATATATTATGATGATTAATATTATTATGACTCTCTTGTTGTGAGTACTATCAACAAGGGTAGTGGTTGGTGTTCCTTATGGGGTTAGTGCCTCACTAAAAAAATCTCTTGTGATGTGTAATATTCACTTGAGTCTTTGGTGTGTGTAATATAAGAAAAAAAATTCAATTGGTTTTCTTTCCCTTGAGGGTTTCTCACTTAAATCTTTTGTTTATTTTTTATCTCTTATGTGTTATGTTTTTTTAATGTATGGTGCACACTTGATAAGCTCTCATTGAATGTATATATTTGAATGGATGTTAATGGTTCCTGGAACTAATGCTAAATGAAGTAATAAATTTGTAAGATTAATTCACCCCCATCTCATTCCATTTTTATTCCAATAATTTTTATTAGAGTGGGTCATTTAAGAATAAAATCTAATCACTTGAAGGAGATCCTAGAAGCACAATCAATGGGAATGTCTTCAGATGTTGAAGCTAGATTAAGGAGGAGGAATGAATTTTCTTAGTCATTGATTCATGGATTGCAAGATAAGATCAAGGACATGGATATAAAACATGGTCAATTGATCAAGGGTTTGGAGTGATAGGATGAAAGTGTTTCTAAATCCCTCAAGGAGAAAGAAGACATCTGTTCCAGGTATTAAAAGAGGTTTAAATCTTTGGAATATGATTGCAATAGGTTGAAGATATATGAAAGGTTAGAAAAGAGTTCCAAAAATATTGAAGGGATCTTGGAGAGCCAAAGAGTGGCTAGTGACAAAATAGGTATAGGGTTCAAAGGATAATGTTGTCACTTCCCCAAAAATGTGTGTATTTTTGCCAAATTTTTGAAAAATTCTTGGTAAATGAGCCTTTATAAAGTCTTTTGTTTGCCTTTGTGAAATATTGGATGAAAGATATTTTCAAAAGTGAGTCGATTTTCAAGCACTGGGGTCTTTTTTCTTTGTATTGTGGGTGCTTCGGGTTTTGGTGTCCCACATGTCCCATGTCCCTTCGAGCTCCTTATTCCCCAATTACCCACATTTTCTAGAATTAACGGGTATTCCTTTGTTTTGAGGGAGCATAGGACTTTGTGTGAAGTCATGGCCCTTATGCTCCTTGGTTATTAGTTCTTCACATCTGCGTAGTACACACAAGTCTTAGTGACCAATAACTCTTCCTTCAAAAAAAATTTAGTCCTCTTTGTACTGTGGACTTTTCAGGCCAATGGAGAAGTTGTGTCCCAATTTCCTAAGGACCTTCAGTGCATATTTTATCAGATTTACCTGATTTTCATTAGACATTGGTGTTTTTTGTCTTTCCTTGTCCCGGATGTCCCAAGTGCACCCTGACCCTCATTTCTCCATAGAACAGCCTTTACTGTATTGATATATTTTTATGTAGTGTGGATATGTCATCTTTTTATATCCCGCATGTCCAATGTTGTCTTGGGCCTCTTGTGCTCTTTTCATCTACCATATCTATTATCTAAAATTCACCCCCTTGATAATTTTGGATAGCTTGCACAAACTCCTTCAGGATGGAGCAAGAAGAAATAGTGAGGGGCCAATTTTTGGATTTTTAGGTACTTTTATTTCATCTAACTTCCATGTCTAAGAAAAAATCCAAGGAATTAGTAAAATTTGTAAAAATTTGTAAAAATGAAGTCAAGGGCTTGTTTTAATGCATTGCGGGTCTGGAGGCTATGGATGGTGCGAGTGTGGATCGTACCAATGTTTTTCGTACCAAGTTTAGATCTTATTTGCAAAGAAATTAGTCTGTTGCAAGTTTTGTGGAAGTTTCTATCCCAAGATACATAAGTTCGATTGAGAGAGTTGGAACCTGAAAACCTGAAATAGCCGCATCCTTTGTAAAGTGGAAAATTCGGACAAAATTGTCCCAGGCAGTCTGCAGAACAGAGGGACAACTGGGACCCACATAGCTGAAATCACCATAGGTAGAATGAACCAGAAAATGTGGAATTTTTTGTCCCGTGTGGTCTATGGGATAGTTACAACATCGGTACGTGTGGGATGCAAAAATGTGAAATAGCTGATCACAAAGCAATGCAGGTGGAGCAGAAGTCAATGGCCTTCACAACCTAGTCAACAACGGGACAGTCGAGACATCCAAAATTGAAATCTTCACACTAAGAAGGAATTGGGTGACGTGGAGAAAATATGCCCAAGCTGCATAGGTACTCATGGCACATGAGTTCCCCAAAAACCCGCATTATCCGCAATATAAAGGAAAAGTTGATGCCCGACCTTCGAACTTCAAACGGTCATAACTTTTGACCTAGAGCTCCATTTTTCATGAAATTTGAATTTTCAGAATGATCGTGATGTCCTCTATGCCACAAAAACTATATTTCTTATTTTTAATAAGGGTAGGTATATGATAATAAATTAATAATCTCCATCTCTGTTAAATTAAATGCCCAGTCCCGTTAAATGACAAAAATGTCTGATAGACCCAAAACAACTATCTGCACTCAGATTGCCATATCTTTTGTATTTCTCAATAAAAATACACAAAATTGGTACCATTGGAATTATGGTTTTGAGACCGATGTATAGAATACAATAAGTATGGAATTTGTTGAAGAACATATGGTGATTTTCAAAAAAATGTGGCTAGGTTCAAAACAATGTTTTATTTGGTAGTTAGGATACATTCAATGAAGCATGGGAAGACATTTCTCACTGCTGGAAATTATGGAACAGTATGGGGGGCCTTTTGCAAGAAAAAAAACATCATTCCACTTCATTTATGAAATCTTGCAAGTGGTGGGAGGAAAAATTTCAGGATTTTCATTTCTCTCTCTCTCTCTCTCTCTCTCCTCTCAAAATTTTATAAATTGGAGTGCTAGTCTCATTGTACGTGGAGATAGTTTTGGAGTAGAAAAACTCTACCAATTTATTTTTGTGAAGCCAATGTGTTGCAAGCCCTTGTATTGGACTCCTTTCATGGTGATCTAGACCCTTATCTTGTAATAGATTGAACTATGCATATCTGTGAAGCAATAGATGTAAGTTTGTGGATGTATCTTCTCCTATTGTATTTGTTTGCATTCTCCTTGCCCCTTCAATCTCATTTCATATATATTGTGTTTATTTATGGTCTTGCAAGGATTCATTATCATTGTGTATTTTTTAAGCATTATTGTGAATGCATTTTTCTAGACCGTGGAGGACTGTTATCACTCCTTCTAGTATGCACATTGCTTATAGTTTTCACACATTGGAAAACTATCCTCACACCCTCATTTTCTAGTGTATCACCACTTTAGTGTAGGATTTATTTTCATGTACTGTCTCTCCCTATTCCCTTGGAAAATCAAATTATGAAAACATATTTTTTCCTGCATTAAGTGTAGATTTTGGCAGGTAGTTTAGGAGCAAGAACTAGCTCTCTCTGGAGGTCTATCTCAAGTAGTAAGTCCCACAACTTGGAGATAGTACCCATGTTATCCAATCACAATATGAGCTCAAGCACACACACTTGTGTAAACCATAGGGTGTTGTGATATGATGATAATAATATCCACATTCCAAAGGTCAAAATAACATCCTATGTTGTAAGCACCACCATTTTGCGCAGTACATTGGGCCCTTCATTTAATACCCTCCACCAACTCTTTCAAAATGGGATTTTATATATGATAGGGTAGACTTTTTGTTTTTACCACAATAAATTACAATAGAGATCACATCCCATTCCCGCATTTCCCCAAATCCATTTTAGCCATAGCAGGAGCACCTCTTAAGAATTTTCAAAAATCCAAAGTGCATTGTGCTCTTAGGGGGGTCGTCGTTCATTCTGTAATCAAAATTTGTGTTTCCAGAGGCCTTCTATGAGGATTCAAATTTGTTTTTAGCTTGTGCCATATTTCATTACTGTTTTCAAAAGATTCCTTTTCTTTCTAAGTATTTGTTCTTCATCACATTTTCCAACATGAAGATCCATTTCAAGGACCATGAGCATATCTCCTCTCTTGAGACTATTATAGCTAATATTGGAGACATTAATGTGTAACACCTTGACTTTAATGATTTTTAGGCTCGGATCAACAGTGAATATCCCACACCTATGGCTTAACTTATCAAGAGTTGTAGAATAGTTGAAGCTAGAGTATTTCCAATTTTATTCCAGTGTAAAAACATCTTTTTGGCCTGTGGCTCTAGTTTCAATCCAAACACAAATGAGATTAAGGATCCCCAAGGACAAGAAATTTCTAGGATGGATGTTAGATGTATTAACACTGCATTTTAGATCCCTATTGTGGAAGGATCAAGTTTCCTTACTATATCTCAAGCTCAATATCTTTTTGGAAAAGAAAGTGAGAAATACAAGCACATGGTGGATAAATCTTGGTTCAAGGTCCCAACGAAAGGATCCTCTAGATTACACAAAGAAATGTACAGAACTGATTTTAAAGAATAAATATTAGATATCATCATCATTCTTTCTCAAATAATGGGTTTCCCTTAGACTAATGAGTTTTATTTATGGATGTACCCATATCTAAACATTATATGTGAAGGAAAACATAGTCTAAATTGGGGATAAATCATCTGTGAGAACCTTAGTTAGTAGCTAGCTAATGTGGAAAGGACCAAAACCTTTCACATGACTTCTTACTTGATGTATACTATTGAAGCATAAAGAATATGGTAGGGTATTTTTCCTTATAAAGAAGATAAGGATGCTCCAGTTTATGAATACTATCCACATATGAATTTTAAAAAGAGCAATCATCATTTCAGGAGAGTCAACAATGCCTTCACTATGTATATTATTAGACTTCTGGAGGGAAACACACTCGAAAAGTTTTCTTCTGAGTCCAGGTAATTCATACCTACCTATGGAAACTATTTCATTCAGTTCAGGATGTTCTCTTACATCAGGCTAGTAGGATTTGAGGGGGCATGTCTTAGGCTTCCAATGTTATGTAGTGACAAGATTTCCCTTATGGAGATTCACAGACAACTTGATATGTTACATAGGAATTACAGAGACAAGAAGATAGCTGACATTCAATTCCCAATCACTCTAGGTAATGATACCTGTAAGACTGCCATGGATGCACATAATTATTAAGAGGACCATCACTTCTTTCATCTTGTATTTCTTTCAGAAAATGTCCTTCTATCACCTCCCTGATCTAGAAGATTATTGGGCTGATTTCTCATATGATTACAAGGTAAGAAGGAGGTACTATCGTAGGATCTCATTGCAACAAATTAGATATTTTGGAATCTACAAAGTACTAAAGGAGAAAAAATATGATGATGAAGATATACAATATCTATAATACATGAAACTTGTTAGGCACACCCCCCTAACACCATTGACTGGTTTAAGAACTAATAGGATGACTTGAAATAAAACATTAATCCATTCATAGTAAGGACAAAGTTTGGTTTAATATAAAAATGACATCATATAAAATGGGAAGGTTTCATTCACCTTTTTAGGAAGCCTCTTCAACTCAAAGGGACATTTCTACTCCATCACCTCAAGTATGTACTCAATCATCTCCCTCTCCTCTTGAATTCACAACTTTAGTATACACTAAGAAAGGGAAAGATGAAAAAGGTTGAAAAGGAAGAGGATGTAATTAAGGAAGAAATCAAACAAATTACCTCTTAAAATAAAACAGAAACAATGTCAAGAGTTGAGCATATTTTTGACCTCTTAGGTGATGATAAGGAGGAAGTAAGAGAGCATGGGGAAAGAAATGTTGAAGGAGGCAGAAAAAAAAAAGAAGAGGAAGGAGATGAAAATAAAAAGGATGACACATAAGAGGCTCAAAAAAATTTCATTCTAGATCCACCTGTCAAAGAGACTGATATTTCATATGTTGAGGCCTTTATGGTTGAAGTATCTACTGAAGAGATTCTTAGTTCTATGAGAACTCTTTCTTTAGGACCTCTTGTCACCCCACCTTCTAGTACCCACTTTCACTTAGGTCCAACGTTTTTTTGATAGTAAGAAAAGAAAGGCTTCATCCCAAATTGTTTCCCCAAAAATTGATGTTGTAGGCTTCACTCCTAGGCACAACTCCCTGCCTCATTTGTAAAGAAAGATAAAAAACAATTCAAGATTGGTATGCGATTCAAAATGCCAATTTTTTTTTGGATATTTCTAAACCTAGAATTTAGAAGGATGATAAATATTTGGATTTGAATGAATTAGAATTGACAAGATTACCATTGGGTGAGTCCACTCATGAGAGTGAAGTTCAAAACTTGAAGGAGATTGTGTCAAAATTGATTGAAAGATTTAATGAAAGGTACGAAAACACAAGATCAGCTAGAAGAGCATGTGAAGGTCATTTCTAACTTCATCAAATCTCTATTGGAAAGTGAAATAGTGTTAGACCCATCTCCTCTAAATTTAATGTCACCTCCTGTTTTCTTAATTAATGAGGAGGTACAAAACAAAAAATACATCCATAAACATGGCATCTTTTGGAAAAAAATAGAGACCATGGTAGATGAGATGTGGGTTTTCTAACCTAAACTTAATGGAGGAGGCTTATAATGGCATATGATAATATTTATTCAATCGAAAAAAGATTCACCTCAAACATTATAGGCATGGAAAAAGAGCTCAAGTTATGGATGGAGTGCATACAAGATCTCATACAAATGAGCCATTAGTGATTAGAATATTCTCATTGCACATAGGATCTTTAATGATTTAAAGAATAATATTTCAAAGAAGTGCATATATAGTGTGGACTGGAAAATAAAGGTTATGGTAAGAGGAAATTGATGAATTGAAGAATATGCTCTGAAAGGGTTAGGCCTTTAAAGCTTGTGTACTGGATTGATTTCGAGATCTTCAATGCCATTTATTCAAGGAAGAATCCGATGAGCAGAAACATAGTACACAATATTAAGTAAGAATTCAAACTACTCATCAAGGAATAAAAATTCAAATCTGATATCATAACCAAGGAAAAGATGAAGGCAATATGTGCATTGCAAACTGTTGTTAATGAAGTAAACAAAGGATTTTCACAAAATGCAGATTTATGGAAAGATATGGAAGGTTTCCTAAACATATGGAAAAATGCTATCGTCAACAATACTATTCCCCGAGGCATGGCTAGTATTGGAGCACTAGTAAATTTAAGGAATAAAATTCTCAATATGAAGACTACAACAACCCCCTCTTCAAATGTTCCATCGACTAATGCATACTCTTTTCTTTTAATTTCTCATGTATTTCAAAGTTAGAATTGTTGTAATAATGTAATTTATATTTAGATCCAACTTAAAACTATTATACGTGTCTGTCCGGCTATTTATGGAGACACTACAGGACATCTCTGTCAGGTTGTTCCTTTTTTCATTTATGTCATTTCCATTGATGGAAAATGATATCATGAGGTCTTTTGTATCTTCATGAGGTGTTATTCAATTTTCAAACATGAAGTTTGATTGGTACTGTCAAGTTTGGTCAAGTCCTATGTATTTCCAGAGCATGGTTTGGCTTACATAGTCATGGTTTGAGTCCTCTCAATTGATTTTAAGGTTTTCATGAGGTCACACATGGTCATGATGTGTGTTATATTTTAGATGAGTTTGTATGTGGTCATCATGGTCAATTCATTAGGTGCTATGGTTGAGTCAAGTCATTCCATGCCTATTCCTAACCCTAAAGCATGTAGATTGAGATGGAGGTGTGAGTTTTGGAGCTGGTAAGTCTTTTCAAATCATGGTAGCAGAAATTTTACATGATATATCAGGTTTATGATTATTTTTAGGTCAATACTCATGGGTATAATGCATATTTGAGGTTCTTGGGAAGCAAACAAGTGAGAACATGTAGTTTAACACAAAAAAGTATTAATGGCTGGAGACTTTGAGAGCTATTTGGGATAGAGGGTTAGTATGGATAGTTATATTATGTTTTCATGATACTTCATGTCAATTTTCAGGTCAATGTGAAGAATAATTCACAAGATACATTTGTTTTGGCACCCAGGTAAGTTACAATGTGATTTTGAGACAAATATGGACCTTTTGTTGCTTGTTGTGAATTTTATGATTTATATGGGGACATGATATCTTTGGAATATCTTGTTAGGTTAGTTATAAGGTTTTAAAAAAATGAGGTTGTTTGATCATCATGTGTTTATGAACGATCGTTAAGAAGGTAAAGTGGTTTGAAACCCTAGATAAACCCTATATAAGAGTGACTTGGAGAAGATTGAGTATACCAGCGCATTTTTATTTTTTTTGAAAAATTTATGATTGGATTTTATATAGGATTCTTCCATATTTCAAAAAATGTGTATTAGTGCATGTGAGTGTATGTGGGTCCCACCTGAAAGTTATTGTTTGTAAAGAAGTTTCGTTTGGTACAAGGTTGCATAAAGGATTTCAAAACTAAATTAATTTTTTTATCATGTGAGTTTTTCTTTATGTCCATTATGGTTTCCAGTCATGGTGATGAATCTAAGTGGTAAAGTTTACCCTATTTGTGAAGACTAGTCAAAGGGCAGTTCCAGGCAGTTTGTAGAGATGGTCTTGGTTGAATGCCTTCCACTTAGAGTTGAAAGGATTTATAATGTTTTATAGAAATATGATTTAAAGGTATTTCCATTAGTATAATTTTTTTTCTCTTGATGATGAGATTTTATTTTTCATTCGAGTGAGATTGTAATGTAGAAGTTTGTTGGTTTTCTAAGACATGATTTATTAAGCTAAAATAATGAAGTGAGTGAGGCATGAGATGGATGATTTGATAATTTATATCAATTATAAAGTGAATAGGGATGAACTTTGTTCCTATGGAATGAATTTGGAGGTCTTGAAAGTTCCAGAAAGGGTGAAAACTAGTTGATTTTACAAAATATATTTATGGACAACATGATTTGATGAAGAGGAAAGTTATTATGGTTTGAGCATATAGATATTTCAATAGTTATAACATAAATGGATGTGTTTAATAGGTCATTATATTTCCATATACTAGTTGAATTCCATATTTTCATTGATCTTGGGTGGTCTTAAGGCCCAAAGGCGAAGAGAAGGTGTTGAAAACAAGTTTTTAAAGAAGGATATGAACCTTTTGAGTTCAGTCATGAATTATTTAATTGGTATAAGATAAGTAACGACCATGGATGATGTTAATATTCTATATTACATGTGTGATGAATTTTGGGGCTTTCTTAATCATGTTTTTGGTCATAGTGGATTTTACTCATCCTAGCGATGGGGTTTTGAGTGGTTTTTGTGCTTGTATGGAAGTTTTAGGAATCGCAGACCTATATGGGTCATATGTGATAGTTTTAATGGATTTATTGGGATTTTATTAAGTTTAATTCATTGAAATAAACTTAAATGACAGACCTCCCTTGGGTTTATGAGATGGAAAGCATATAAAAGTGATGTTTTGGGTGTATTTGTGAACTAGGTGTGCATGGGTGAAAATTGTGACACATATGTGATGGTGTAGTTGTTATGAATGCAAAATTTTAATTCTAAGGAAGTGTGTTACAGGTTGAATACTGATTTATATATTTTTTTCAAGGGTTTAGATAAAAGGCAAGTCCAATAAGATCAAGATAAAGTGAGTTGAAAGAGAGAACATGTGATGAGGGTTTGAAGGATTTTGGAGCTCAATTTTTTGGATCATCATAAGTTGCGGTATCATACTATTTTCAGTGGTCATACTTAACAAAAATATATTATAATGATTCATATTCATATGAGTCTCTTTTTATGAGTAATATCAACAAGGGTTTACAGGTTAGTGTTCCTTGTGGGGTTGGTGCATCACTAAACAAATATCTTGTGATGTGTAATATTCACTTGATTATTTGTTGTGTGTAATATCAAAAAAAAAATACAGTGGGTTTTATTCCCCTTGATGGTTTCCCACTTACATATTTTTTCTATGTGTTTTCTCTCATGTGTTATGTTCATTTGAGTGTATGGTGCATACTTAATAATCTATCATTAAATGTATATGATTGAATGGATGTTAATGGTTTCTAGAACTAATGGTAAATGAAGTAATAAATTTAGAGGATTGATTCATCCCTCTCTCCTTCCATCGTGCTTCCAAAAAAATATGGATTTGAGCATACTATCGCTAAACTAAGGATTTAAGCTTCCTATCGCCAAGGGAAGAGTATTTAGAGAGTTTTCAATTGTTCCTTATAACCTTTAACACTTCCCCATGGATAATTTATACTACAAATGGTCACATACCCAATCAAAATTGATCACCAAGAAAAATGTATTGATTAGTTCCATTATGCAAAGTGAGAAATGTGTCATTGATTTCATTCATATTTTTCTTGATAGTAACATGTAACTGAGCATGTTCTATTAGAAATTAGAAGATATTGTCATAAATAACATGTTGAATCTGTATTGTAGTTTTTTCTACACCCAAGACAGGAATTTCCATGTGGGAAACTAGCACCCACCATTCATTTTTATTTTGGTAACTTTTTTCCTATACTAATTTTAGACTTAATTCTAATTCTAAACCTGTGTATTTTCTCTTGTTTATCATGATTTTGATGTTTACTATTTTTTTCTGGTTTTTGAACTATTGAGAGGTGAAATAGTCACCAGATTATTTACCCCACTTGTTTGGGATGAGTGAGATGAATAAAGGTGAGTATGGCCCAAATGAGAAAATATGAAACTGATTTTCACATCTGAAATAGAACTAAAAAAAAAATAGGGAAGGCATGTGGTAATAACCATGGCATATCCAAAAAATGGGAAAAGGCTAGCCAAACATGTTAGTCACAAACAAGTATACATGATGCAATAGAAATAAGTCAACATATAATAACATGACAATAGACACAACGAGTAGGTTGAATAGATGGGACCCAACTCACGATGTTGCAAAATACTCAAAGCCTTCAATGAGATAAAAGTAAACAAATAATAAACAATAGAGCATAGCCCATAAACAAAGAAAATCAAGATACAATCAAAGAAGACAAGATATAAGAAAATTAGAGAACTGTGATTAGAAGTAAGCATACAGTACAAATTCTACACATGAAGCACCCATTAGCATGTTAGTAAAAATTAATAGTATGTCACAATGTATACAACTGGAAATAGTAATAAAAGTAGTATATATTGTAGTGATAACACCTAAATATAAATAAATATAAAAGGTATATTCCCCCAAGAGACTCGGTGGGACTGATATAGTACAGTGCTAAGCATCATACATCTTGTCGAAGCATGTGTGTGATCTACATACACCTCAAAGAGTACCATGTGAATGTGCATGTGTTTATGGAAAAATGATAAATCATACTATCAATCCAAGTAATGTGCAACATATAACAGGATAAGCAAGCAAGGACACATCCAATCAAGATATAACCTATTCTTTTTTATTTTTTTCCAATATGTGAACATGAAATAGAACATCTAAAGGGGTAAGCAAGGTTATGTTATAACATCAACATTAATTGTTGTATATATACACTTTAGTTTATAATTAAATAAATTAAAATATATAATATTTTAATTTATTTATTATAAACATAAGGTTTATAGTTAAATTTAATTTTATAATCAATTAACTAAATGGTTGGGGTACTTCAAGAGAATTCACACCCATTTGAACCATTTAAAATGACCTGTGGTGTTAGGTGAAAATTAATTCATACGGGTGAATTAAAATTGATACGAGAGAAGTGATGTGACTAGGGTTGTTTTACTTGAATATAAATTTGTTTGTCTATAATGGAAATCTTATCATTAGCCATGGTGTTTTATCCTTTGGAGTTTTCCATGATAAATTATATGTTTAAGATTATTGTGCAATAGTTGATAAACATGTAAAAATAAATTAATTTAAATGATCAAACCTCACATGGTACCATAACTTTGTTTGAATAAATTAATTTAATTAATTTTCTCAATTAAATGCGCAACCATGTTGGTTGGTGGTTGCTTACAACGCATGGGAAATATAAATGTGCCCCCCATCTTCAGCATTTCATTTGAATCTCGTGTAACTTATCAGTAATATTTCAAAGGTTATTTGGTTGGTGTTTTGAAAAAGCCTCTATACATGCCAACTTCTCATTAAAAAGGTAATTTTGTGTTAAATTTCTTGGCATGAATTTAATTTTTATAATGTTTATGATTGCAAAAAAATAATATTTCAAGGGTAAATGTGAATGTCTCCAAGTATGAGACAATCTTCATGGTTATAGGATCTGCAATTCTTCCATTGGCTCAAGACACACAGAGTTAGATGGAAACCATTATCTTTAGTTATATTTAAATTTAACTTTTAAGTGCATTTAATTTTTTTATGGGCATAATATTTAAATCTTAAAACCTAACCCATCTGCCCCCTATTTTTTATCCCCTTGTTTATTTAAATGCATATGTATTACCAAGTAAATGCCACCACTATATGCACATAGAATTTATTGAATATCTCTTACCTCTCCACCTAATTTCCTCCTTGGCATAGTTTATTTTTGTAAAAACCACAATCTAAACCTATCAAAATAACCTCCCACATCCATTTAAAATGTATCAAATGGAATTTTATAAACTAATTCAAACCTAGCTGTTATACCACCACGTGGCCCCTCCTCATTGCTAAGTGAATGTTCAATGGACCGGAAAAGAAGGTATAAACATGTGACTTAAGCCACCAAGACAAACACTTGTATGGCATGGTGAATATGTCCACCAGATAGGTTACGATAGGTCACATGTTTGTATCATGACTCTTATCCTTTGCCACTATTACAGAGTCACCATGCTCTCTGAGTAGGGATGTTTTTGCATTGATCCTAGATTTTAATCCCACATCTCATGGGGGGTAGGAATAACAATTATTTTAATATCCTTTTCTTTCCTTGTTTAATTTTGGCTTAGGTTGTGGCTTTGTATTGTTTTGTTCCTCACAACGAGTTATCCATGTAGCTCTCCATGTTCTAAATGATTAGTGCATTGGGCTTACTCTGAGTCATGGTGGTTATTCGGTCTGTTTTAATGGATGTTAGTGGATAATTCATTGATGTGAGTTGGTTTTTACTTGACACTCCCTAACTCTCCCTTAAGCTTGGTCCCATCTCGTCAGGGTGTGTAAGAATAACAGGGAGCTTAGTCTCCTTACCTATTTTTTGATGTTTTCATATAAGTCCGTTTAGGAAGTTATATATGCTTTTTAGTAAAATCTAAATTTAGCAATAAAAAACATTTTCCTA